>KK121469.1:278185-301726 GCA_000611955.2 Stegodyphus mimosarum | reverse complement strand
CAACATAATGCTTGGTAGCCGGACCGACCTTCATATCTCCCAAGGAGGTTCGTCACCTGGGATTGCTATTGTAACGAGGTTCTTCTTCTTTACATGCGTCTTTTCACAAGGGCTATGGGTCCTCAGTTCCTCTTCATAGACGACAACGCTCCACCTCATCGCACAGTTACTGTCGAAGAGCTGTTGGAGAGTGAAGATATTGAACACATGGATTGGTCGGCAAGGTCTCCGGATCTAAATGCCGTCAAGCCTGTACGGAACTTACTAGGGAGACCCGTGGCAGCACGTAACACTTTAATAGGAGATCATATCCCCTATTAAAGACCGGATGTTTCTTGCTGGACACCCATCACAGGGATGTTTCGGCCTTCAGTCGCATTGCGCTCCCTGCTACTTTTTCAATAAAGCTTCTTTTTATCCCTCTGATTTCTCTTTTAGTAAGTGTTGCTTACATTACTCATGTCCTTACGTATTGGGGATCTTACGGTATTAAATGTGTTGATTTGAAAAGCTTTTGTACAAAGTTATATTGAAACAACCGTCTCGTCCTTAATTTTTGCACACCAGTGTATGATACTCCTCTGAAACAGAAAATAATGTAATTTCGAGATATGTTACATTTTTGGGTATATTTTCACAGGGATAATGCACTTATATCATTGCAGATGATATATATTAATTAAACCGTATCTTACTGAACTGATTCTTGAAAATTAAGACAATAACATTTTTGTTTCTTGAGACAGTAACTTGTACAATATTCTATACAGTCAAAGGTAACAAATGTAGAAAAACAATAAAAATATATCAAGCACTATAGCAGTCCTAATAAAACCAAAATAGCTTCCTTGTACTAATCAAAAAGACACACCCAGACACTGATTTTTGATGATGCAAAAAAGGTTTAATATCATGTTGTTATGACCCCATACTGCTATAGATAACGTAAAAGAGGCTGGCATGCTGTGAACAAGTTTTTCGTCACAGGGAGTCCCCCTTTTCAGCAATAAAAAGACGCTGAAATTTATGGAAAGATCTGGAAGATGATTCAAATCTTTCAATAGATTGGCCACGTATACATCTGACCCATGTCTCAAACCTATTAGGCGTTTGCTATCCCTTGGTTCTACACGTTTCGTCTTCGAACAATTCCTTTATCGGAGTATGTTTTCATTCAATAAATAAATATTAAACCTCATAGCAAGCTTGGAAAGCTAAGTAGATTGTTGAGGAGTCATGTTACGATTTATACAAGTACTCTAGTTTGATTCTATTTTCTTCACAATATAATCGGGATAGTGATTCTATTAATGGATGGTGATTCATTCACCAGTCACATTCAACAGCAACTTTTGAGGAGATTAAGATGTTATCTTCGAGGATATTGCCTAATCCTTTTACGACAAATAGCCCTCAAGTGCTTTACTATAATAAATTACATTTGGTAGCTCCCATCGCTCATCTGTCGAAAAACTTCCACAAGAGGAACTGTCAAACATTGAATTATTATTATGATGATGATGAACTACATCTAACACAGAATCTGGGGTTTCAAACTGCACATCTTTTCACTCAGTACACCCAAGGCGCTTTCGAATCTCCATAAAATACTTACATTAAATATTATCCTTAACTTACATTAAATATTGGTTAATGCTTAGTTAACTGATTAAGAGAAAGTCTAAGGAAAGGAAGATTTCATGGAGGATTTTCTTAGAGAAACCTGTTGGTATTTAAGCTACACATATGGAAACCTATGAAAACGTCCAGGCATCTAACCTGTTTACTAGGTATTGAACCAGGCCGAAATACCAGTGTTCATCAGTCTTACTCAGTTTCTGGTGGGTCTAATCAAAATCGGTTGAGAGGGCATAAGAAGAATAAACGAAAACATTTATTTTACAAATGTTTTTAGAAGTTCTGCTTTTCGGAATACTTATAAGGTATTTCTCCTGCCGTCTTAGCATGCCTTCGTGGTGTAGTGGTTAGCACGCTCGGCGCGTATTCGAGAGCTCCGTGGTTCGAGTCCCAAAGAGGACATTGTCCATTTTTCATCTCTCCTGCTTTCAAAAAATATCTAATGTCTCTACATACTGCTTTTCGGAATTTCTAATTACCCCAGTATAACAACAGAATAAATACCCTCATTATGTGTATTTATGTAATATCATACATTGCAAATGAATAAATGTGATTTTAAGCATATCAGTCCGACATTTTCATGCAATAACCTAGGAAAAATAGTATTTTTATGTGTTTCATTTTGGAAAATAAATATTTCTTCCAAACTTACGGGTAGCTGCCCATTTAAAGGTATCACAGATATTTCAATATTCATATTTAGACGCACAAGAATGAACATATTGATTGTAAAAAGATTGACATTATCACAGTGGGCTTCGTTTTTAAGCC
Source organism: Stegodyphus mimosarum (assembly GCA_000611955.2). NCBI lineage: Eukaryota > Metazoa > Arthropoda > Arachnida > Araneae > Eresidae > Stegodyphus > Stegodyphus mimosarum. The sequence continues at coordinate 299,314 of KK121469.1, read as the reverse complement.
TAGATTAGTTACAAAATAAAATGCTTTAGAGTTTTGCAGTATACAATAATGACTAAACCACGAAATTTCTAAAAATGGCGTAAGCAACGCTTTGAAAATTCATCTTATATGAAAGAGATTCTCGACCGTATTAGAATTTATTGTACTTTTCACCCAGAAAAATCAGATGACCTTGCTGAATCCATAGCTTGACTTTCATATTTAATTATTAGTAATTCACTCTATAAATTTTTATTCTGATTGAAATAAAATGATTTCACTTTATAAGATAGAACATGTTTTCGTCATTATGAATAAATCTTGAGGTTAGCAAAAACAAATAAATGTAATCAAAATATGCCTTTTATATAAAAAGTAATTTTAGCCCAAAGGTGCATTAGACTCAAACGGCTATCAGTCTCAAAACGGCATTTTGCGTCGTTTCACTTTCTGCGCTGATTCTCTTTTCAAATTATTGCCACCAAATGTTATCGCCATATATTATATTTAAAGAAACTAAATAATGAAGAATCGGCATGAATGAATGAATGTTTTTCGCATTCTGAAAAAACAACGGTATCTAAAGCCATCAAATTTTGAATAGCGTAGTCCTCCAACCGAACATGGGCACTTGGAAGCCCGAATTTTGAATTGCGAATTTGTTTTGTTATTTAGTTCAAACTCTGTAAAGCTTTAAGGAACTTTTGATTAACAAACTCAATGATTTCAAAGCGAGCAATGGCAACACTGTTCGAAAAAAAAAACATTTTTTATCCCCAGCGGGAGAGACTGTGTATCGGAAATTTTAAAGATATGCTGTTTTTAAATATTTTGTGATATTGCTGTTGAATTGAATTTTATGTGGTTTAAGTGCGAAGAACATGACATTTATTAAAAAAAAGTAACACACCAAACGTTAAAAAAACGCCGTTTTGGAAATAATATAAAATCTAAAAGCTTTCATTTTTTTAAGGAACTAACTACAAAATTTTCTTTATCGCGAATTTAATATTTTCATGGCCTAAAAATTCTTTTAATACTAAGCATCAATTAACTTTCGAGTTACAATAAATTTTTATACACAACTGAAAAAGCCACAAAGGTCACTGTAACTGAATAGCTAAACTGTTAAAAAAATGACAAAAGGGGCAAAAAATGCTTAATGCAAGAATATATTCTTCAACATTTTTAACATGTGTTTTTAGAGCCAAAAAAAGAATTCAGAAAACCGGTGACTAACTCAATGTTCATGCCTAAGCAAGTATTTAAATATTTAGGTCAATTTATAGGGCATATTAATAAGTCACCATTTTCGTTAAATAACTAGAGGCGAAGAAAAAACTGTGTTTTCTTTTTCTGCAATAGCAGTAATGAGCATTATAATGGCGTGACACCGAAAGCTAATTGCTGACTCAATAACCGCGACAAGTATTCTTTGTATTTTTGGCTACCTTAAATTGGCAACACGTCACGCATCTTTATGAGTGGTAACGCCCTGCGGCGTTGTTTCAGTTTCCAATTACATTTAAAATCAGAAGAATGTTGCTATTAGTAACTTCCGCTTTACAAATCATCCTTTTTCAGTTACATCTTCTAGGTTATGTACTTCCATGTTAAGAAAGTTCATTTCGATAACATGAAGAATTTTGTTCATATTGTTGAAGAACAAAAGACTCATAAAACAAGAGTGAGAGAAGAACTTAACGTTTTGATCTGATGGCGAATATACTTCAATCAAACACTGCCTATTTTTGATTAGAGAATTGTTTGTAAGTATTGTTACTACAATGGAATTTTCCCTCAATAAAAAGCTTCCAAAAATAACCATCTATTAATATACCTCCTCCGTCACGACGATTTCACGTCTTTATTTTAAAAGACTAGACACGGATGAAATACGAGCGTCATGTTCAGGATATTAGGATGCTCGTATTTATGTCATCATGCCTATATATTGTAAATCAGTGTATTGCTCGAATGCTCAGAGAATGAAACGTTTCAGATTTAGAGCATAACACAGTTTAGGCACTTCATTCGCTCAAAACATTAAATTATCGTCTTAATTAGTGTCGGCAGCTATAAAAGAAATTAAAATAATCATAATAAATAATAAGTTCTCATATTTCAGCTTCAATGTAATTTAGGATTAATTAACTCTAAAAATGAGGTCAAAATCAATTAGGGATTAATTTTCCCTAACTGCTGTTTATCGTGTCTTGTTCTAGTTCTTGATGTGGTGCTTCAGGAATATTTTTTTTAGATTGTTTACAGGTGTAACTCTAGCGTGCGGAAAGAAAACAAAAAACACAAATAAACTTTAAGTTATATGCTTAAAACTTGCTGCATACTTAACTTTAGAAAAGCTCATAACAAAGTCTTTCAGACGTTTTTGACTGCTACGTTACACTTTCTAATCATTTCTGTTTGATAGATAAAAGAAAATTCTCTTTTGGAATTTTGACATTTAACCCCAAATTTTGAAATCTGCAGTGAACGGTCTTGGAGCTTACGTATACCTCATATTCACAATAATCAGTTTTAATTGTCTTAGATAAATTTGTTTAGCCACTCAAATCCAGGTTTTTTTAATTCTTCTATATGCTCTTGCGGATTCCCTGTCTTTGCTAGCTTGATGTTTAGTCAACTGATTATTTTGATACTTTATAAGGTATTTCTCCCGCCTCCTCCGCATGCCTTCGTGGTGTAATGGTAGAGCACACTCGGCGCGTATTCGAGAGGTCCGTGGTTCGAGTCCCGGGGAGAGCACTGATTAATTTTCATCTTTCCTGCTTCTAAATAGCCTAATGACTCTACAGCTTACTCCTGGATTTAGAAATTCTTCCTTTCGCTAAGTTCCCAGCTGAATTTTTTATAATTTCTAATATTCATGTTAAAGATTTGTCTCTTGAAGAACTGACTCGTTAAAGAATTGTCTGTTTTTCTGGGTGACTAGTTACTTGCTTGTCATCCTATGCAAATACTCAACTCACTTAAATAAATTATAATTAAAAAATTAAGGACTAACTGACTGATAATAAAACAAGTAAATTAGACCAGTTCTTGTAGCAAACGTTATAAGCTTACTTATGCTAATATTATATGGAATTCATTCTGTGATATCACAGCACTTGATTCTCAGTTTCTGAATTTAAATAATCCATTAGCTTTACGTAAAGCAATTGATTTTTTCCCGCAACTTTTATTTTCTGTTTACTTTTACAACTGTTTACATTTAAAAAAACTCAATTTTATTACATTCTGCTGTAAACTTCATTATATTTTGCGTACAATTATCCTTTGTTAAATAACTTCAAGGATTTCCTTAAAAATAATGAAATTACGTGTGATCAAATTTTAAAAGCCTGTAATTTCCGAAAGATTTTTATACGCAGTTACAGAAACCTTTACAGTTCTATGTAGAGCATCTTAGGATTTGTTACATCCATATGAACTACGTACCTTGCGAGTTAACTGTAAAGATCTAAAACAAACCTAACACAAATATCTCCAAAGTTCTATATATCAAGTTCTGTGAAGTATCTATATATTAAGTTCAATAAACGATCAACTTTAGATAATATATTACGCTTATAGTTTTAAATACTAAAAAGGCATTATTAATAAACCATGCAAGCATACAGTTTTTAATTCCAAAACGTATAGCAAAAATATGGCAGTGTGAAAAGATTGAAAAGATTTTTTGACTACAATGAGTATATATTGAAAACACACTTTTACCTTTTAAAAATAAACCTAGTTAAAATCTAGTTAATTTGTATACTTTTCTATAATTAAATACAATATTTCGTTTATTTAATATATTCATTCGAAACAATTATAAGTGCTGGATTTTCAGAACTAATATAAAATATTAACATTATATAATATTAACACTGTTCGGCTACAGCTTTACTCTTAAAACCGAATAATTCATGTTGTTTTAAAGTTGAGCCACAGATGTTTCGCGTGTGTTACTTTTGAATCTACTTTATATGTCTTATTTTCAATAATCATTTGAATTAATATGTTCTACTCTGGCTCTGACAGGCTAACAAGGCTCTGACAGGAAAAGTTATTCTTTTGAGAAAATTTTGTATCTGCTGTTGATAGCCATTGAAATTCAGTTAAAGACAAATAGCCTTAAAGAAGAATCTTCGCATAGAGACTAATGCAAAAGTTGCTGAACAATCATTAACAGTGAAAACAAAAGTTATAGAATTTTTCCATTTGTCCGTAATGTGCAGTATTGTTTCTAGCCCAATGACCGGTCACCTGTTTCTGATACGCTCGACGCAACTTCATCAGTCTCGAATTTCGAAGACATTTGAAAGGCAACTGTCTCATCAAGAAAATTATTATCTTTTATGATTATATGAAAGGATTTTCTTTTTCTCGTTCATTGCTGCCAAATTTTCAGTCGAAAATCTTTTCTTTTTGTTTACCTTTCTGTTTATAACATGCATATCTGTATATCTTCATCCTTTTTATTATTTTTATTTTATTAGATGCTTATATTTTTATTTTATTTTATTATATTCGCAATACACAAAGGGAGAGATGCCCCTTGAAGGACTTTCTAAGGGAAAATGGATCTTAACCACGTTACACATGGAGAAAACCACTAAAACGTACATGCAACCAGCCCGTTCACCCGGACTGAACTGCTAATGTTCAGAGGCTTTAACCGCTCGGCCGCTGCTGTGCTATCTTTACCATTATCAATAAAAATGTTAAACATAATTTATCTAAAAGTAAAATCATTAATCATTCCTGTAAATGACTAATAGGTAGGATCCACAGAAACACCATAAAGACTAACGCTTTTCAGAGGAAGTAACGTGAAAAATTAAATATGATTTCACCAGGAATCGAACCGCCTGTTTTCCATCTGCTAGCTAAATATGTTAACTGTTTATATCTCTCTTATAATGTAAATTTTAACACATTCGATAGCCCTTGTAGTGTAAGTGCTTACCACAGTAAGTAGCCCTTTCGATGTAAATGGCATAGAATTGATTTAAATTCAGGTTAAATGATAATTTACGGAAGTTAGTTTGAATGCTAATACTCATGAGGAAAGAGGAATACGATAATTCTTTACATTCTTTCCCATTTAAAATGGTGTCTGGGAGAGGCACAGAATCCATGCGACCGATGCACATAGTGAGAAGATATCGTCTACCTCATTTTAGTTCGAATGCTTTACAGATTATTCCGCTTTTCGAAAGAGGAAACTTGAAAGATCAACTATGCACTGATGATGATTTGAACCATGATCTTCCTGATATTAGTTGGATGTGCTAACCATTTACACCACAGGAGCATGCAAAGGGGAATGCGATAATTCCTTATTAAAATAATTTCTAAAATGTGTTGTTTGCATAAGATCTAAAAGCCAGATTTTATGTTCAATAGATAACTAAAGACGTTGCTGAAGGGAAGATCTGTAAAGAGAATTGACTCAATAACATTTGGTTTATAAAATGTCCAATACTCCGGTGTAAACGCGAATAATCCATATTTTATTTTACAAATAGCATGTTAACGTAACACTTCTAGCATTTAACTGTTATATAACGAATCTAGCAAAGAAAAATTATAAAAAAAAACTATAATGTTCGGTAAACTTTCCTACATAATGTACATAAGTACGAGACACGGTTAGCAATATTAGCAAGCAAAGGTTAACAAAATATTTTTTAAAGTTAGTGTTCTTGACTTCATAAACATATCTAAAATGTTTTCAAAAAGGCATAATTTTATTTACGGAATCAAATGCGCATACAAATATTACACCATATCAGCTAAGATGATATTCCCTTTCCCTTCAAATGCAGTTGATTCTGTCTGAAACGCTTCCGTATAAGACTTTGTGAGAAAAAATCGGTACTCTTCTGTTATCGGGACAGGATTTAAAAATTTATGTAACTGTGTATGTATGTATGGATGTATGTACTCATGTATACTATGTACTTACATATGTATGTGTGCGTATAAACACACATATATATGCACATAATATATACACACGTGTGTACATACATATCTTTCTGAATCCGGCCCAGATAACAGAAGAGTACTATAAAATATGTTTACAAAAATTCGGAACTCTAACAGCAGGAAGAAAACTGCTCTTATGTTATTAGTAATTTATTTACAATTCGGAATCATGAGTAAAAGCAGTCTTATCATTAATAAAAGTTTCTTCATTTCAATAAAAAATTGTTTAGATAGAGAAGTTAACTAAATATGCAATGATACAGTTGACAGAAATTCAATTCTCCACATTACAAGTAAACACAAATATGACTTTTCTTCACCCCCCCCTTAAACCATCATTCTTATTTTCCACATAACCATACAAGGCAGAACAAAAACAGGGGTTTTTATGGATTTATATTAAAGGTAAAATAAAATGTTTTGCTTACCCATAAATCATTAACAGCAGGATAAACCGTGTCTCCCATATTGGACAAGATAACTGTCGAACTTTTTCATGTATGAAGTTTGACTCACGACTGCTTAAGCATCCCCAAACTCCGTGGAATTCCATACGAGTCAGTTAACGAGCTTTTACGATTGCCGTAATCATTTTGCACCGGCAGTCTTCCCTGCAAAACAGTGGGTGTTCGATGCCGAACCCACGCTGGTGTGTCTCATAACATCCTTTGAAACCACCAACTAAGCGCAAAAAATAAAACAAGCTAACGAAAAGCGTACCTTTCAGTCAGCGAGAGGTTAGGGCGTACGGCCTTCGTCTCTGCACGGCCGTGGAGTTTGCAAAAAGATGAGTTTTGTTATATCATCAATGTTTCAACGCCTAGGGATTTCGTCGACTGTTTTTGAATGTTTAAAGAGTAAACAATGGGAAAGCATTCCGCTGTGCAAGGACTTTAACGGCATAGAACGCACTGCGCTGTGGTGTTGCCATTCTTTGTCTGTAAATAAAAACGCTTCGCAACACATGCAGAATGGATGGATTTTTTCGAAAATGTGTCAGATCTATTACCTTTTGTGCCGGTATATGTTACTGTGTAATGTCGTTTTCAACTGGATTTAAACGTTTATTACAGAGCCTTTTCTTTTGCAGTGAAATATAATTCATTTACCTCAAGGCCTCGAGAATAGAGCTTAAGGGCTTTTGCTGATCTGCTTCAGTGCTCAGACGCGAAACAGAGAGGGAAATAACGCGAAGGAAAAGAATATAATGTTTGTTTACAATGGTGCAGCCATAAATTCTAGATTTTTATAACCTCATTTTCCTCTTATATGGATTTCTGTAACTTCCTAACATACCGGTGGTTATCTATTCATGCTCCCGAGCGTTGAATGAAATGCTGTAAAAGCCAACGTCGCAATCGGAATCTCTTTCTAGAAATTAGACATTATTAATTAATTACCTTATTATTTATTAATTACCTTATTATTAGTTAATTTATTACCTTAATAATCCCTCGTAGTATTGGGTTTTTATGTTTATTGTATTTGATTATGTTTGTGCATAACATCGAAAATGTAGTTTTCAGCAACATATCTTTATTATGGTTTAAGTTAACAAAATAGGGAATAGTTTAGGTGTTTTTCACTTAATAAAACAGTCTAGATCATTCTTTTATATGTTCATTTTTAGGCTCATATGTAGATTGGAAACAAAGACTTCAAAGAGGTGTTATTATTCCACTTAGGGATAAAATTTTGTCCAATATAAGTAGATGTTGTTGCCAATCTAAGATGCATAAGATCTTTTATTTACCTTCCATATTATAAAAGTGATATTTCGTGCAATTAACACAATTAAGGCGCTTGAGTACACTATCCTCTATTTTGCTGAGTTTTATTAAAGAATCATAAATTAGAATAACTATAAAATCGTACATGTACAAGTTAGAGAGTTTGCTTAGCTCAAATAGAACACAAATAGGGTACAAATCAAAGTCAACAGTCTTTACAAACATTTAAATCGAAATGTTCAAATAGATAACTTGCAAGATACTCATTTATAAGTTTTAAATGTCTTCAGGCTTAATTATTAGGCAATGAGTATGTTGTTGTTACATATGGTCTTATTAGAAAGATCAATCCAAACATATAAAACAGCTCAAGTTTCACACAGGAACAAACTCTGAGCCGCCTTACTCATTTACTTACTTACTTAGTTCTTATTCATTTAGCCTTACCCAGCAGGCACGCGTGAATTAAGGATTCACGGACGTGAGTAACATTGCTTCCCATTATCAGGAGTATATTCCATAAAAGAAAGTAACATGCTGAAAAGAATGAAGAACCAGTGTTGGCACAAAATCTTTTTAAGACTCCCGCATCTGAATCAAAATAGAATCCTCTCTCGCCAATATATCATTAGGCGCTCGTTTGTTTTTGACTTTGCCGAGTTTCATTATGCAAAAGTAATACTAATTTATTCTAATAAAAAGAGATTTTCTTATCAGCATAAGAAAGGAAGTCATAAAAAGCTATCTTATCTGTAATACTTAATAACATTTTTCAGCAAGTGCTATTTTATACTCTGAGTGTAGTAATTAAAATAATATTTCTAATGTCTTGTTGCATTCCAACTGAAAACTGTCTAGATTTTCCCCTTCTGTACGCTATTGTCTGTAACCAAAATAGAAAAGTAATGATAAAATTTTCTGGTAACTTATTGACTACAAACTTGCATAGTTCTTTATTATTAATAATTATTATTAGACATTTAATTTTACCTTATTTGTTTCAAAGCATCTTGCACTATCAATCATGTTTAATTTTGCTTTATTTGTACCCAAAAGTAAGTTCATCAAATTTTTTATTTAGAGTTTTTACCGTTTTACCAATGTAAAGACAATTATACAAGAATTACGAGTGAAAAAAATGCGCAAAATGCTGTGAAAAGTGCTTTAAAGAGATATATTTAATCTTATTTTAAAAAAAACTGTGACTTTCATAAACTCATCACTTATACAACATATCGCATTTAATAATTAAAAACAGTTATGTGATACAAACGCCATAGGTTTCAGTGTTAAAGTAAACCAGATCGTCCCTACTCCTTGCGGGACATATGGGTGACGCGCCCTCCGCCCACTGGGTTAGTCTATCTCTTATAACGTCCATGGTTCCTCATCTAGCCTACTGACCAGAGTATCACAATGCGAAAGCTTCTTAGATTCTTTGAAATAACTTTCTTTTACTTGAAAATTATAGCTGAGGATGCTTTTAAAATGAATTAGTATTTATAAAATGTTTGTAACGGGAAAAGTTTGAAAAAAATGGGGCCCTATGCCGTTGCAACCTGAGGTGAAATCAATCATAATACGAAAGAAACAAACGTGATATTTCAACCATTTCCGCGCAGAAACGTTCAGCAGACAAAAGAATGACTGCGTATAACTTTTTCGCAAAAATGTTTTTTTTTTTTTTTTTTTTTTTTTTGTCTAGACCTTTTGTCAGTTCATCATATCAATGTTCAGTTTTCATACTGCGATGGCTTTACAATTTTTTTTTCTTTTTATTATTAACATTTTGGTGTTTACTTTATTTATTAAATAGCCCTTTCTTGGCGCTTATGACACATAAAATTCGATTCAACAACAAAACCACAAAATATTTAAAAACATCGTATCTTTAAAATTTATTTTTATATATTTTTTTTAATTTTATGAGCATTTTCAAGCAATGGTTTTAAAAATTATTACAACGTTACAAGACGATCATTTATTTCATTATATGATCATTAATTATTAGCGTTACAAGATGATAATTTATTTTAATAATTTATAAAATTCGGAGCATAAACTTTTCTAAATGTAATGAAAAAAAATAATAATAAATAAAATAAAATAAAATCTGGAGGCACTCAGATTTTATATTACGCCCAAACGGACGTTTTTTAACGTTTTGTGCGTTACCTTTATTTATCATGTTCTTCGCACGTAAACAACGTGAAATTCAGTTCAACAGCAATATCACAAAATGTTTTAAAACAGCGCATTCTTAGGATTTCCGCGCTGGAGATAAAAATTTTATTTTCCGCACAGTCTTGCCATTACTCGCTTTGAAATCGTTGAGTTTGTTAATCAAAAACAAATTCGAAATTTGGTCACCTAGGTTCCTATGTTCGGGTGTAGGGTTAGGTTATTTACAGTTTGATGGACCTAGATACCGCCGTTTTTCACAGTGCGAGAAACATACATGCACTCATGAAGATTCTTGGTTATTTAATTTCTTTAAATATAATACAGGACGATAATATTTGGTAGCAACAATTTGCAAAGTGAAACGGACATTTATAGTGAAGCAACGCAAAATGCCGTTTCGAAACTAATAGCTTTTCTAGCCTACCTTCCCTTTGGGCTAATAAATTAAATTCACAAGAAATAAAAAAAATATTATGCAGAAGTAGAAATAAATTTTAAAAATTAATCACTATAAAATACTAGCAAATTAACTATTATAGTTAAATGCAATTTTAACATTAGAATAAATGTATAAAAATTATTAAGGTGTTAAAAATGTTTATCTATATGATGTATTAGGAAATATAATTTAAATAAAATTCCTTTATAAAAATTATGCTGTAATATTCACCTATAATTTTAAAAGAGCAGTACAATTTAGAATTTTAAGCAAAAACTTTCAAAAATTCATTTTTAGGCATTTTAGTATTTTTTACTTATTTACACCAATAAAAAGCATAAATAAAGTAAGAGAAAATTGTTTGTTTGAAATTTTCTATTAGTTCAGATTTAAAATACTATTTTCTAAAAGAAATAGTTACAAATTTCCTTACAGCATAGTAAAAGTTAAAAAAATATCCAGGCCTCTAAAAGCATGCAACAGTTTTATAATTATTTGGAACGTTAATTATGCTTGACAAACATGCTAAATTTTTAAAAATCGATCTCAGTGCCAAAAATAAAGATATCTTAAAATTCTAATTTGTGAAATGAGGCGCTACAACCAACTTTTTCTTGACAATTATACGTGTTGAAATAGACAACCATTGTTAAGTTTCTGCAAGTCGTCCCTCCTCCTCCGGATGGGGTCAAGGGGACAGCCGGGAATGCGTCAGAAGAAGGAGAAAACCATTTGGGTAGGTCTATTTCTTATAAGGTCCATGTAAGGAACCCAGTGACGCCACATTGCTCCCCAACAAGTTTCGTGTCGGCATCGTTCCTCTCAAAGGGATGAACCAGCCCTTCCTTTTCTTTAGCCCTGACTTCCACCATGCTTTCGTGCTGTAACGATAGTACACCCGGCGCGTATTCTAGTCCAGACGACGACACTGCACATTTTTCGTGTCTCCAGCATAAAAAAAAACCGAATGACTCTACAGTGTATTGGCTGAAGAACTACGTCTCCTGCTACCAAAAAACCTTGATAACTCTACAAGTGGCACCCGAACTAAAAGACGGTGGAAAATAATTCGTCACCTTCAGGATTTGATGTTTATATCCCCTCATCTCCAGTCGCCCTTTTAAAGGGGAAGTATATAAGGTATTTTCTCCTTCCCTTCCGCATACCTTCAATGGTGTAACTGAAACCACACTCCAGAGATTCAGAGTTCGAGTCCCGGGGAGAGAACTGAACATTTTTCAAGTCTCCAGCATAAAAAAAAAACCAATGACTCTACAATGTAATGGCTGAAGCACTACATCAATAAATAAGTATAGAAAAGCTAATCGCAGTTAATTAATACTAAATAACAGGGTAAAAATGTTAGATAATTATTAATTTCATTAAATTTGTTCTTTTTTAAGCCCTAACTAATTTTGTTGCAGTAATTACCAAAAGTAATCCTAGAAAAATGATTAAAATGAAATTTGTCATACATAAACACATTTTTCTAAATATACATAACAAAAACTTGATATATTTATCTTTATTGCAACGATCGTTTTCCAGCATATATTTTTCGCCATACATAATTTCGCACGAAGGTCTAACGCAAGTAAAGTCATTTATTTTTTCATTTATCGCTCCCCGAGTTGTTCTTTTAAGACATTGCATTAGGAAATCATGTCCCCAAAGCATATTTTCAGCACACATAATTAAAAAAAAAACTTGAGTGAAGTATGTATTTATTATTTTCTGCATTAACCTTCTCTTCGGCTTATAAATCTGGCAACACAGTTAAGCGGTAATATTAAGCAATTAAAAATGGTAGGCCGAAATTTACGTAATTGAAAACTGCAGTCGAAAATGGAAGTATCAATCAATGGAAGCCTGAGCTACTTATAACAAGATGGCACAAGACCAAGCATGAAGTATGAAATACATGAAAAACGTTGTTTTTTTAATTGATAATTAAACATTTTACACTGACTTTACTCTTGATTACAGACCAGTTATTGTTGAAAATGTGTTTATGAACAAAATCAACGCGAAAAAACTGACATACATCACGTATGGTGCTGCTAATGGGAACGGCAGAGCAGCACTACGGTTGTAACAGGAACGGTTTTCGAACAGGCATATGCCGAAGCACACAATGTTCGAGAGGTTGCATCGGTTCTCTGTGTGCAAACGGATCATTTGAAGCCAACTCTGACACTAGGAGTGGAAGAAGAACTGCACGATAACCTCGCATTGAAGAATCCATCTTGAACATTGTGCATAAATCACTTCAGACAAGTACAAGAGCTACTGCGCGTCGTCTGCAGCTGAGTCATTCCACCTTTTGGAGAGTATTGAATGAAAATGGTTTGCACCCATACCATTTGCAGAGAGTCCAAGCCTTGCAAGAGACAGATTACCCTTTTCGAGTTCATTTCTGTCATTGGTTCTTGCAGCAGTGTGAGGCGCAGGCGGATTTCCCATCGGATGTGCTATTCACGAACGAGGCAACTTTCTCATAGGAAGGCTTCTTCAATAGCCACAACATGCACGTGTGGGCAACTCACAATCCACACAGCACACGTCCACGTGCATTCCAAATCCACTTCTCCGTGAATGTGTGGGCGGATATTATTAACGACTACCTCATAGGCCCATACCTCTTACCTGCACGTAGAAATGGCTTATGCTGTCATATTTTTCTGCAAGAGGTGCTACCGGAATTGCTGCAGGATGTTCCGGCTGTCATTCGTGCTCGCATGTGGTTCCAGCATGATGGTGCACCAGCCCATAACCACGTGCGGGTCCTCAATTGCTGCTTGGATGGGACATTTCCTGGCCGAGGGATTGACCAAGGTGGGCCCGTTCGATGGCCAGATTTATCCACCTTGGATTTTTTTATGGGGCCATCTGAAGAGCATCATTTACGAGATTCCCGTTGACTCAATGGAGGACCTCGTTGCACGACTATCCATTGCGGCTGCAAGCGTGGGCGAAATGCTTGTCGTTTTTCAAAATATTCGTCAATCCCTTCTGCGAAGCTACCAAGCATGTATTACTGCTGGTGGTCGCAAATAAATATAAAAAAATGCATGTTTTAGTACGCTCCACCACCCCTCCAATTTTGTCCCATGATCTTTAAAACACCCTGTATATATATATATGTGTGGGGGGTTATTGGAAATCAGACATACGCACACAAAAGTTACCCTGGTGCATTTTGCATATACAATTGCTGTGGATATGTTAGTTACTTCAGAGTGTTCATGTACAAGATTCCATGATACACGCACCGAATAGTGCACTAACATGCCGCACAAGACCACTACTACCATACAAGGAGACACCCAGGAGTAAGACAGGTGATAGGGAAGAGCAGGGTGCGGACACCCGGGCGGGTTTCACTAACTATTCGGGTATCATCTGGATCCCGCAACTGTCCAGAAAAACAATATTGCAAATAGGGGCAAATGGTTTAAGACAGACGAATTTCGGATTCTTAGAATACTAATGCTTGTTATACAATATATGACAATATACAGATACTTACATCAAAAAGTACTGTTACTATGTTGAATTACTATAGTAGTAATACGTCGTTATACATTATACATTCATAGTGCACTATTATAATAGTCGACGCAGGGACGATATATTAATACATATACTAATAATATTTTAATAATATTTCCTAAACTCTACAGACATATTGCAGAGTAGTATCAAGGCGCATTGTATAACCTACAACTATATAAATTATACATTGATAATACATGCATACATACATTACATTAATACATACATAACATAAAGGTGCGTTCGATATATTAATACATTATACATTAATAGTGCGCTTGATTAAGTGTAGTTAGTACTGAAGATTGGGCAGGAATCAGTAGTGCACTAGGTAGTATGTGAGGATTATCCTCAGTGACAAAATTAAATTGGACCAGCACACCAAATATGCGACCAGTAGAGCCAACATGATAATATACACAGTCCAGTCACATTAATGTGACCACCACGTACTTTCCATGTCAGAGTTAAATAACCAATCACAGAAGGCAGGTGGCAGCACAGTGCAGTTGAGCGTATATAAAGGGTGTGTGAGGGCTTCGGAAAACATTTCAATCGTTGGCGTAATGCAGAAACGAAGCGATTTATCCGACTTCCAAAAGGGCATGATCATTGGCTTTCGGGCCAAGGGTGGAAGCATTTCCGAAACGGCTGAGTTTGTGAACTGTTCGCGTGCCGCCGTGGTAAAAGTGTACCGTGCATGGCAAAATGGGACTGTCCAAAATCAGCGACGTGGCAAATGTGGTGCACCACGGGCCATAGATGACAGAGGCGAACGACGGTTGCGGAGATGCGTTCGGGCAGATAGACGGGCTACCGTTGAGCAACTGACCACCAAAATGAACCAAGGGGCTACCAAAAGTGTCTCCCAAAGTACTATTCAGCGAACATTGCTGCGTCTGGGCCTCCGAAGCAGACGCCTGGTTCGTGCACCTATGCTGACTGCTGTTCATCGACGGCGAAGGCTAGAATTTGCACGCCAGTACAGCAGCTGGACGTCCACTGAGTGGCGACAGGTTGCGTTTTCGGATGAATCGCGTTTTATGCTCCATCGGACAGATGGACGTTGGCGTATAAGGCGTGAAACCTCTGAAAGGAACCACCCTGCAACCATTGCCGGAACGGTCCAAGCTGGAGGCGGGAGCATTATGGTCTGGGGAATGTTTTCCTGGCATTCTCTAGGTTCACTGATCATTGTGGAAGGCACAATGGATCAATACAAGTACGCATCTGTCCTTGCGGACCATGTTCACCCCTACATGCGCATTGTTTTTCCTCAGGATGATGGCATCTTCCAGCAGGAGAATGCGAGGTGCCATACAGCTGCCAGTGTACGTGCGTGGTTCGAAGAGCACCAGGATGAGTTTACCGTCCTCCCCTGGCCAGCAAACTCACCTGACTTAAACCCAATCGAGCATCTCTGGGTCCATCTCGATCGAGTTGTTCGCGCCATGGATCCTCAACCGCGTAATCTAGCGCAGCTGGCCACGGCATTAGAGTCGGCATGGCTCAACATCCCAGAGAACACCTTCAGGGACCTATGTGACTCTCTTCCTGCACGTCTCGCAGCAGTCCGCTCTGCGAAAGGTGGTTATTCTGGCTTTTGACAGATGGTCACATTAATGTGACTGGACTGTGTATATCAACTCCCGCCTTCACTTTGTTACAAATCTGGACCTTAGACGTTGTGGGGTTCCACCCTTTTATTTCACATGTCAATATGAGGAACTTGTACACTGATAAGCGAATAATCGCTTCAGTGTGAACAGAAACATAATACTCAAGAAGGTTAACTACCCTTTATTTCTCAAAATAAGGATGAACACAGTCTGCTCCTATCGCGGAGCGTACAACAAAGCGTCCACTTGAGCTTGAACTCAAATTAATAAGAATTTAAACTTAACTATTGTTTAATTAAAATATATAGCCGAGGCTATCAGGATTCTAAGTAGTTGGCTTCTAAATCTCAATTAAGTCGGCGAAGCTATCAAGGGCCTAAAGTCCAGCCGAGCGTAGTAGTAGCTTAGAGAGGGACGTAGCCAAAGGCAAACGCTCGCTAATCAGGAACTCTGGCTCCCTAAGAGGTCAAAATTCCCGAATCGAAATTTTGCAAACCATTTTGGCCACTGGCGATCTGTGTATACTTCTTCTCCATATACTATAAGGTATTTCTCCCTCGTTCTTAGTATGCCTTCTTGGTGTAGTGGTCTGCATGCTCGACGCGTAACCGAGAGGTCCGTGGTTCGATTCCCGGCGAAGGCGTTGCTCATTTTTCATGTCTCCTGCTTCGTAATAACCTAATGTCTCTACACTGGCGCCCGAACTAAAATGATGGTGGATGATGATTCTCCACCACCGCGATTTGGCGATTGGGTCCCCAAAACCCCAGTCGCTCTTTAAAAGGGGGAGTACATAAGGTATTTCTCCCGCCTTCTTCACATGCCTTCGTGGTGTAGTGGTCTGCATGCTCGACGCGTAACCGAGAGGTCCGTGGTTCGATTTCCGGCGAAGGCTTTACTCATTTTTCATGCCTCCTGCTTCGTAATAACCTAATGTCTCTACAATACATCGGATAATTTTTTCTTGTTTGAACTGCACTTTTGCCTTTTCTATAGTAAAAAAGTACAATATGCGAAAAATGCTGCTTTTCACTTCCCATATTTGAAAGAGCACCTACCAAAAACTACTGCTTAGATTCAATCGAACTTTTTCATAAGTCTTGCTATATCAGCTGTCAAAATATATAATGACTGTACGGCATTTCTTAAGTGTGAAGTTGGCTATGAAAAAATTCCTTTAAGCCCTCTGTTGGTGAAAAAAAAAATAAAATGACTTTCCACACAACCAATAATAAGACATTTGGTTCCCTTAATTATGAATATCTTGCATGTTATAAAAATGAAATTTTAAAAAGTTTCTCTAATTAGCAAATATAACGCTGATTTTTGTTATTTGACTTCTAAATTAATATTTGTTCGGTATGTTACTTTACTTTAAGCAAGGATTAATTTGCAATTCAAATTCTTTAAGTTTAAACGAAATTTTCATTCGAATTTACTTACTTCCTATATGATTGAGTTCAACGTAAGAAAAAAGATTTCTGTAATTAAATTAAAATTTCTTGCTGAAGTAGCATCATATATGAGGCCTAAAAGTGAAGTACAGTGACGCTCCGAGGGGACCGAAGGAAAAGCGCGTAGGTCTGGATCTAATTTTGTATGTAAATGCATATGATTTTTAGTTACATGAGATCAAAAGCTAAACAAACAATTTTTTAAGGAAAAAAAGTACTTTTTAAACAACTTTTTAAAATTATAAATTTTTAAGGAAAACAACGTACTCAATAAATAGCATAGTTTTCATACATATCAACATAAAATAACATTAGAATAGAATATGCTATATAAACGGAATTATTTAGAAACCGATGGTTCGTAAAATTTAAGAACTTTGTCTGATGACTTAGTGACGTTTTTATTTCGTAAACTTTCTTCACAGCAAGCTAATATATTTTTTCTTGCCTTACAACTAGAACGCTGACCTTATTAGGATCTATATTTTTCAAAATTTGTAGACTCATTTTCAGCTGAACCAAGACCTAATTGTGAACAATTACTTTCGACTAATTTTCAGCGTGGTGAAATCGCCTTCTAAATTCTTGGTGCTCAAAATCGTCTTATCGACCAGGTGATTTCCCAAGTGAAACTGACAGCTTCAGAAGGAGGTTAAGAAACTGTTTAAATGCCGTATTAAAGATTAGTCTTAATAAAAGTTATGATTGAAGAAGCATCAGGTTTTTTGATGTTGAGAGACGTGAAAAGGAAGCAAAGTGAGCAGTGCCCTCGCCGGGCCTCGAACCTCTCGAATACGCGTCGAGTGTGCTGACCATTACACCACGAAGGCATGCTAAGAAGGCGGGAGAAATATGATAACATAATAGTTTTGGTGAAAATCCTAAACGCCTGTGGTAAAACAGTATCGTCAGCTTCCAAAATTCTGACTTTTCATTTCTAAAACTGAACTCTTATTAATACTGAACTAAAATACTTTCCCGCATGTATTATATTTCTTGTATTCTGGTTTCAGTGTTATACCATATTCAGGACCTGATTAATTCTTACTAGAGGGCTTCAGGCTAATTTTTCGTTTATTAAAGCCACTTGACTAAGCATTCGTATAAGAGGGAAGGGAACAATCAGCGAAGATGCTTGTTCACCCTCATGATTAAAAGCAGTACATTTTAAATCACTATAGTCAACTAAAATTCGTTGAACCTTATTTAGCGAATGAAATTAGTGAAATTTTATTCATCGCGTGAAATATTTTATTGTTTTTATTCCCATGGCAATTACTTGCCTATTCAGTATTGGCCACTTCTAAGGTCAGGATGGTGGTAGTAACCATTTTATTGGGGAGGCACATTATAAGCAACCACCGTTGCCTCCTATGAAAGGACAAACGGCTACAACCATTCTCACTCCGGAATTCAAACCCATGCCTTTCGGTACCGCAGTAGGCTCGCTTAACCACTATACCGTCTGGGAGGCCAACGTATGAATTATATCTATCACTTTTTCCTAAACCTATCGAAGATATTCTGCCACCCTAAGCACAGTATTTTCTCAAGAACCCTGAAGACCCACTTTGCTTGCTTCCATACAAAAAAAAAAAGAAGCAAATTAAATATATATCGATTATTATTAACTATTGCAAATCGACTTGAAGGGACATCTTCATAAAAAATTCCCCTTGAGAAATGTAGTAGCCTTTTTACACCAATATTTTTTTTGTCTGAAGACAAAACTCCTGAATAAAAATATTGATTTCGCCTGAAATAAAGGGACCTGTGTCTTATCTCCGTCAAAATTGGTAAGAGTTTGAATCAATAGTTTGAATCAAGTTTGAACTCATAAAGACCAAATTTGAAACGATAGAGTTTGATTCAAAACGAAGTCTGAATCGATCTAGTTTGGATCAAGTTTGAATCGACAGAGTTCGATTCTATGTCAAGCTGTGGTTTTTTATTGCTTAATTTTAAATTTTAAGCATAGTATGTTTTCTTCCAGTTTGATCAGTATTTAACTGGAAAAAAATTAGCTTTCATGAGGTTTCTTGCATCTTAATGCCACAGTATTGATGTAAGTCGAATTTTGATTTGCTTTAATATTCACAGCCGAAAACTGAAACTCTGTTTTCTTAGCAATATCCTAGCATAAAAGTATCCGTGCATTTATAGAAGTTGCTTTTTTTAAATTATTGCTCTATTGGCAATTGCCCCGCCTAATGGTGAAAGTAACTTTATGCCGAGGCACTCTTATGAAACCTTTCATCTTTTGGAGCAGTGGCTGGCTTCTGTAAAGGTAACGTCACCTTTATAATGAATCATTCATCCTTACGCAGCGATCCCATCTGAGAACCTCATCATTTTAAACATTGAGCCTTAGGCCTGGCATTTGTGAATCTAGATGACAATGCCTTTGACGGCAATCATGAAACGTTCGCATTTACTTAATACTCCATAGAGATAAATGTACTGACCAGAAATTTAACCACCACGCCAATTTATCATAACTGTTGAATAATATAAAAGCTGTCTTTAAGTTTAAATTTAATTTAAAACTTAAACCTCTTTTCCAGAGCCGTTATCTTGGTGTTACTACTACTGTTACTACAAAGACGAAGACCCCAGCTTCCTCGGCCGATGGTTCAGCTACAAAGCTTTCAGAGGCCAGCCCGACGAAACAAAAACGAACTGGAAAAAATAAGAATAAATAGTTGAACATGTTGTAAGGTTCTACTGTCTATCTGCTGTATAGAATCTGAAGAAATAGTGATTGCACCGAAGAAGGGTTAAAAATACCCTTTATTAAACTTCTTAAATTACTTACAATGCGTCAACTTGACGCTAACATACTACGCCTCTAATTGGGCGGTGATTGAAACAGTAGAATCAAAACTGAAAATTGGAGATATTCACAAGTAGTAGAATTAAACTGCAGGGCGCATACAATCCTGTATCCTACAGCGCATAGATGAGTCAAGTGGCAGCAAGATAATAGCCATTGAGCCACGTCTAACCAGCATTAACTGCTAAGCGGAAGCTTGCGTACGACCACGCACAGAGATTTCCTAAACTATCTCTCTACTAGAACGTCGATATTTAAACGTTTTCTCTCACTGGTAGAATTTGCATTTCTTACGCGTGCTACCAAATTTAAATATTCTGGCACTGACAATTAGGGGAATGAAGGTTTACAGGAAAGTATCTTAAAATTAAATTTAACTGGCTATTTAAAATAAATATAAATTCGTACAATGTAATAAAACGACACATAAAAAAAAACAAATACCCATCATTCACACATCTACTCCAGCAAAGTATCTCTGGGCGTTGATAATATTCATTATTTCACTACAAAGCAGCATTTTACTATAATCCTTAAGATCTCTTGGAAATTCGATTTTCATTTTATCTCTAATACTAGCAGTCAGGCTACAGATTTCAACGAAGTGAACATTATCCCTATCTAGAGCCCTGAAGTTTAATTTCTTTACAGTTGTCAAGTGTGGCTTCTTTTGCCAGTGCGTCAGCACTCTCATTACCATGGAAACCTACATGTGCCTTAATCCAGTGTATCTTAATATTGTACTTTGTACGTAGATTTATTATATCTCTTTTCTCTTCCCTTTCTCAACTCCCTTCTTTTCCTTCTCTCTTTATGTTTCTCTCCTGTGTTTGCTTACGTTTATATGTATTTATGCACAGTCACAGCATTATGTAATTCTATCACCTATGTAAAGCTGAAACCGCTCCTGTGCAATACTGTAACCTCTATGTTTTAACCTCTATGTCTCCAGGAAGTTGTTGCTTCTAGATGGGGAGGACGCGAGATGCATGCCTGCTTAGACGCCAGACGTCCCCGTCCTCCGTCACCTGTATTATTGTTTCGTTTGCAGCAACTCATAAAGCAGTCATTAATAAACAAAGTCTCTCGCAAATGACTTGCAAACTCACGTTGTAAGAAGAAAGAGTACAGCGTAAAAAAATAAAATCATTAAGGAAGTGTTTCAGTCAAAAAAATATATTTTTATAATATTAATGTCGAGATCTATCCCAAATAAATGAGCCAGTATTTCAACACATTTCCATTAGCTTCCGATTATAAATGTTCGAGAACATGCAATACATTCAGACATGAATGGTCTTTGAATAATGCATGTATCGTTAGTAGATCGAACAAC
>KK121469.1:203676-275749 GCA_000611955.2 Stegodyphus mimosarum | reverse complement strand
GTGTTAGCTTTATTTATTAAATATCATGTTATTCGCACTTAAACCATAAAATTCAGTTCAAGAGCAATATCGCAAAATAATTTTAAAATGAGCATAACTTTAGAATTTCCGATATACAGTCTCGCGCACTACAGATAAAAATATTTCTTTCTGTACAACGTTGCCATTGTTGGCTTTGAAATTCTTGAGTTTGTTAATAAAAAATTTGTTAAAGTTTTACAAAATAAGAAATCGATAATAAAAAAAGTTCTAAGTTTCAAATCTGGGCTTCCAGATGCTCTTTTCGAGTGGAAACGTCCAATATTCAAAATTTGATGGCTCTAGGTACCATTGTTTTATCACAATGCGAGAAACATACATACATTTATGCAGAATCTTCATTATTTACTTTCTTTAAATATAATACAGGGCTCTAATATTTGGTGGCAACAATCTGAAAAGTGAAACAACGTTTGCAGCGAATCAATGCAAAATGCCAAAACGAAATTAATAGTCCTTCTGGGCAAATTGCCCCTTTGGACTAAAAAATCTTCTTCAATGGAGCATTCTCAGCTCAGGATATTAGATAAGTAACAAGCTTATTTAGACTATAGCAAAGCATACGAGGGCTGTTTCCCTAACATTGCAGTACACCAGGGAGCAGGGGTACCGAGACCTGGCTTTATTTAAGTGCCTCACACGATTAATCGCCCCAACTCCTACAGGCGATCCAAGGAGAACCAACCTCCCTAATTCAACCCAGGGGGACTTATATGTTCACACAGTCTGGGTTTATGTACGCAAAGTCAGGAGTAGACGGCCACGCATCCACCTACAAAGACAAGAAAATGCAACGTATTTCGTCCCCAAGTTTTGGTCAAGGGAAGAAAAATCCACAAGGACAACCTTAGAAATCTTACCATGTAGCAATCCAACAGCGAAACAGACAGCAAGACAGTCTGGTCTCTGCCGAGCCTGAACGTAGCACCAAATAGTCCTGTGAAGATCGATTTTGTACACCCGTGGTCGAGATTGCCTAAGTACAGAACTTTGCCAATAACTTCACCAGTTTTGCTGGTGTCGAACCCTGGAGGAAGCCTAACAAGCAGTTTAAAGTGCTGACAAACTTTCTCTTTCTCATTTTTTTAATAGCGACGAGGATCAGAAATTAAGTTTTGCCGTATAAAATATAGTTGCGCTGCGCAAGAAAGTAATTGAGAGAACTTTTATAACAGTGTTCCGTCATAAAGGTGCCAAAACTTTTAGACACATCAGCCATTGTTCAAAAAGACGGAAACTTGCATAAAGGTGAATTGGCATAAAAACATCTGCACTAATTGGTATCTAATTTATAAAATTCAGCTATTGTAAAGATGCGACATATTTACTCATGCGCATGTCTATGCACTTGGAGTTTTAATTTACTGTTTTGGCCAGTACAGAAAATGAAAATTCTACTATCCCAGAATAAATGAAGTACATTTATGAAAGTTGCTTTTTCCAAGTTAGAAAACTAATTGCATAACTATGCAGACACTTTTATGACAACTCACCTTCGGGAAAATTCCTGTCTCTGAATTGCATAAAAATGCTGACATCTTTTTAACAGAGCATCGTTATGAAGTTGTCCTAATCTGCGTAACAGTGAAGGCCTTTTTAAGCCAAGGCACCATCATGAAGTTTTTTTTTTCCTTTTTGGGAAGTAGCCAATATGCTAAAGAACAAGTACTTTTATGACAGAGCATCATTATGAAAGCGTCTGATAACTGAGCAGAGAATTAGTTGGATGACGACAAATTGGATTACCACAGTGTCTTAAAGGGGAATCATTTTTCGTGGCCATTCTTCGTATGATTATGAATCAGATCCGGTACCTTCAGAGAAAAACTCGAAAGAAATTTATCATTATTTATCTATCATTATTGCTATGAAAATATTAGTTACGGGAAAATTATAAAAATACGAGATAAAAGTTTTTTTCCCTTTCTTTTTGAATCATTTTGGAGGTAAAAATATTCTTATACGTAACTAAATAAAAAAATTATTTTTTCAGATAAAGTAACCAAACCCGCATATCATTCTCATGTAAAAAACTTTGTTCTATGGCGGGATTCAGTAAAAAACTAAAACATATGTGCTTTGCTGCTAATTAAACTGAAAAAATAAATGCCAGATTTCCCAAATTTGACTTTCAAAAGCTAACCTGAAAACCTTGCTGTCTATGACAAGACTGAAAGAAAGAGTAATTTCTAATACAATTTCCTCGTAAACTGATTATAGTATAATATGCAAGAAGTGTCTGCTTCAGAAAGGATATGACTGCATGTCCCGTTTCATGTTACACATAGGGAAAATGGCAAAATTCTCATACTGCCAATTTGATTTTCATTAGCCAAATTGGGGATTAACTTACCACTTGAAAATCGATTTACTCCCTTCGCTATTAGTAAGTCATTTCCAAACAAGAGAAAATAATTGCAACTTTTCCAGAATCTGACGTGTTTAGAAAATATTAATCTGGGTGCCCTGCTATTCAAGAATGAATAGAAAGGAAGCACATAAGAATACTGAAATGATTTGAGCCTTACTGAGAAGATTAGGTTATTTGATTATGGCAAAGTATATGAGGACTATCTGCTTAAAGGGAGTGTTATCATCATGGAGGATTCTCTAAGTAAAAGAGAAACTGGCTCGTATTCACATTACAAACGGAGAAAACCATGGAAATCAATCACGCAATCGGTTCGTTCGCCTGGATTCGACTCTGAGTCGAACTACTAATATTTAGCGACTGTAACCACTCGGCCACTGATGGGGCCTCGTACAGGAGAAATTGCGTCAGGTAGTTAAAGTTTTGTACGTTGTCATGTTGAAGTTTTGTGGCGTTCGGTGCGAAATTTCATAGAATTGGCATATGCTTTTCTCTATTTTTAAGTGGAAAATGAATGAAGTGTCAAAAAAGGTTCGGTCGACAGGGCTGTGGTTTAATGCCTCCGTTGAAAAGGCCTCACTGCAGAAAAATTCAGCAGCATATGCTGCAGAAGTTAGGAAAAGAAACCCCATCATTCGTTACTGTTTGTTACTGGTCGTTGGCTTCAAGCATGGAGGCAAAAGCATTTTGGATGAACCACGAGAAAGGCGTCCAAGAACAGCAAATCAGAGGGAAAACATCAACGCTATGCTGAATAGGTTTATTAAAGGTCATCGAATGACTGTGAAAACACTGTCTGAATGTTCGCAGATCTAGATCCAGAGTGTTTCGACAAATCATCAAGAATTGCGCGTAAAAATGTCGGCTTGATTATCCCCCAAAAACTTTACCCCAAAACGATGGGAAAGAAAATTTTGGCTGATTTTGTGCAAAGGGCTCCACTATCAACGGGCAACATCTTGCTAATCTGATACACAAACTAAGAGATAGTATAAGGGAGAAATAGCCACAAAAAAAACCGAGAAAGGAATGATCCTGCATCAAAACAGTGCACTTCTTCACCGTGCTGCATCTGCACGAGATGCTTTGGTTGATTGTGACTTCCCCTCACCTATCACCGCCTATTCACCCAATCTAGTTATGTCAGATTTTCATATATTTCTTGCTATGAATAACTCACTTCAAGTAGATCCCTTCAGCACGGACTAGGTTATCATTGAGGCCATCATTTATTGATGCAAGACTCAGAACCAATAATCCTGTATGATTATAAGCAAACTGCAGTACATAATGCATAAGTGTATTAATATAGGGGAAGATTATTTAGAGAACTCATAATTAGAAACTGTAACTAAAACATATCGTCACTGTGAAGTTCAAAATACTTTTCTCGTCTCTCGTATTTTCCGAACAAGGTAGTGCACTAGAAGGTAGAGACTTCCTGACCGGAGTTTTTGAAAAGCCCTTAGCACGGAGTGACGCTTAAACCTCTAGAGGTGATTCACGGGGCGTAAACCCGGACAACGGTGAACAAGGTCAGGTTTATGAGCACAAGACAGGGCGACCAAACAACAGCTGGACACCGAAAAACTGAAGACAACGTCAATCCCCCTGAGCTGACCAACATAGGCGAACCCCTGAGAGAAACCTTTAAAATAGCTACCATGTAGCGTCATACAGCCCAAGACAGATTTGACAGTACTGTTACGGTGCCAACTGCTCCTAAACAGGCCACCGAACTGTTGATTGTTCTAGTCACTGTGAAGACTGATTATGTACCCCAGAAGCCGGGTGTGTCTAAGTACAAGTCTTAGCCAGAACGCCGAGGTTGCCTCCCAGTCAACCCCCAGGGAGATTCCGATCAAGACAGTTTATTAATTGATTATGGCAAAACATGTCAAGACCATCTTTGTTTTGCAGAATGCGTTCGTGGACAAAATCGCAAAATTGCTATGTGGCTTCCCAGCTTGTTGCGGCAAAGCCATCGAACTATTAAAAATAACATTACCCTTTTTGTGAATGGCATCACTTACGTTTTTGTATTTATAAATGTTCTTGCTTGTACTGTACGTTGTATTTATGTTAGGAAATAAATAGGCATAAAAATACTATCTCCTAATATTTGGTGCCGAAATAACCATTTACGAAACAGGACCTTGAACTTATACTTCCTACTGTTGCATTATTTTTGCTGAATTATTTTACTCCCGACATTAAAGCGTAGTTTTGTTTTGTGTTCTCTACTACTGGAGCAATGGCGCCGACCGCTGAAGCTGTAGACAAAATGACGCTACTGAAACGAAAGCGGAAAGCCGTGCGAAGTAATGTTTCTCGCTTTTCTACTGAAATTGATACTTTGAACGATGATTTCTCAATTGAAAAGATTGAATATATTTCTAATCGCTTAACAGCTGCCTTAAATGATATGAAACTAATAGATAACGAAATTCACAATTTTCTTTCTGACGATGAATACGAAAATGATAATTTGCAGTGTGAAAACTACATAGATACTGGTGAATCCGCAGTTTTCAAAGCACAAAAAATTATTCAGAACAAATTATCGCTAACTGCAAATAATGTTACTGCTTCCAATATGGATACCAATGATTTGGCGATGAAATTTGGCGACCTTTCTACTACAGCGCCTGTGGCTCAATCATATACAGTTAAATTGCCAACAATTAAACTACAATCATTTACAGGAGAAATTGAACAGTGGCAATGTTTTTGGGAACAGTTTAAATCTTCTATAGATGCCAATCCACATCTTTCTGTTATTGATAAACATGTTTTCCTCAGAGGTTATTTAGATGGTGAAGCTAAACGCCTTGTTGATGGAATTAGTGTAATAGGAGACACCTATGAAACAACAAAAAAATTGTTAAAGGAAAGATACGGAAATAAAGATCGAATTATCCAGTCACACTTAGATTACTTAGAACATTTAACTGTTATTCAAGACCCATCTCCTACGCATCTAAATGATCTTTACATAGAATGTAACAGGAGAATTCAAGCTTTAACTGCTCTGGGTGAGAATATTGAAGCATACGGTAGAATCCTAGTGCCAAAAATTATTCGTGCGTTTCCCAATGATATTTGTTGCCGCTGGATTATCTATGCCAAGCGTGAAAAGCTAAATGAAGGTAATATTACTAGACTGATGCAGTTCCTGGCAGAAGAAGTGGAAGGTGTAATTGCAACACAAAGAGTTAAAGGTACGTCTTTTTCTGATCACACCGTAAAGTTCACGGTAGAAAATTTTAGTATCAATTCCAAAACAGTAAATAAACGTAAGAAAATTTCGCCATTTTGTTCATTTTGTGATACTACAGGACATTGGCCTCAATATTGTGAAACTGTTACAGACTATGATACTCGTGTTCAGAAACTTAAAACTTCAAATCGCTGCTTTCTGTGTACTAACCGTGGTCATAGAGTTTCAAACTGCCCAAGAAAAAATACTGCACGATGCACTAAATGCAAGAAAAGGCATCATGTTTCTATTTGTCCTCCTGTTGAAAACAATCAACTGCGGGTAACTAGCAGTGCTGTAAATCACATAACCTTTCCTAAAACTATTTTCACACATTTGCAAACTGCTCGTGTGTATGTTACTGGCCCCACAGGCATTACTAAATTAACACGCTGCATTTTAGATGGTGGTAGCCAAGCAAGTTTTGTTCACACAAACCTCATTGAAAAACTTAAGCTTAAAGTTGTCAGTTCCGCCTCACTTTTAGTTCAAGCATTTGAATCTTTTACTTCACAAGAACAACGTAGATGTGTTCAACTGTCACTTTCAAGTTTGTGGAGCAACCAAACATTTTCGATCTCCGCATTTGAAAGCTCCAATTCCTATACTACACATCCTACTGCTCCACCAGAAATAGTTCACTTTGCTCAGAAGAAAAGATTGAGAATTGCTGATCCACCGGATGACTCTTCACTGCCCATAGAAATACTTATTGGTGGTGATCATTATTGGCAAATTGTTTCCGCAGAAGCTCCAATCAAGCTTTCAGAATCTTTTGTTCTGATACCGTCAGTGTTTGGATGGGTTCTTAGTGGAACAAGAACGCATACTACAATCGCAGACAAGACTTCTGTCCATCAAGTTTGTGTGCAAGTTGAAACTGATTGTTTAAATGATCAGGTACGTCGTTTCTGGGAATTAGACACCATTGCGATACAAGATGCGCAGAAACGAAAAATGACTACTCGCGATGAAGAAATTTTATCAGAATTTCACAAAACTTACAACACTGAGGACAATCGAAGAATTGTGTCTCTACCTAAAAAGCCATTGCTCACACCTTTGCCTACAAACAAAATTATAGCGGAAAACAGATTTCATTCTCTTCAAAAAAGACTTGCATCTAGTGATGTGTTCAAGACACAATATGACAAATGCATGCTGAATTACATTGAACAAAAACATGTTGAAGTATGTTCCATAGATGAATCCAATGAGAAGTCAGTATATTACCTTCCTCATCATGCTGTAAGAAAGAAAACGCAATCTGAAACCAAGTGGAGGATTGTGTTCGACGCTTCCTCGCATGCTCCAGGAATGCCTTCACTGAACGATATCTTGGAAGCTGGCCCGAATCTTCTTCCTGAAACTATTGGTTGTCTACTAAGGTTTCGATTGCATGAATTCGCTGTTACATGTGATGGTAAGCAAGCTTTCTTACAGTTGTCACTACATAAAGACGATAGGAACATCACAAAATTTTTTTGGTACAAATTACAATCTGATTCATCTCAACCTACTACCTTTACAGATGAAATAACTGTTTATAGATTTACTCGTTTACCATTTGGTCTTACTTGCAGTCCGTTTTTACTCTGTGCTGCCACACGAGAATTGGCTGCAAGACATATCACAGAATTTCCAATTGCTGCATCAATGATAGATAAACATCTCTATATGGATGACTTTCTTGCTAGTATGGAAACTGAATCACGCATTATAATGCTATATCACGAGATCAAGAATTTAATGGCTCTAATGAAACTGCCTATGGAAAAATGGGCTACAAACTCTTTGAAACTCAAAGATGTACTACAAACACATGAAGAATCTCACAAAACGGAAACAACCGTCTTAGGTATTGGCTGGAATACAAATTCTGATACTTTGAAGAATGCATTCAAGACTTCCCTCTGTGTTTCTACCCCAGACAAACCACTTACAAAGAGATGGTTACTCCGCTGCATTGCTAGTTTTTATGATCCCTTAGGACTTTTTTCACCATTTACTATCCTTGGGAAAATCTTATTCCAAGATACATGGATTCTTGGAATCAAGTGGGATGAATTACTACCTGCTAATTTATCAACTTTATGGTATGCAGCTGTAAAAGAACTTGATGACATTTGCTCCCTTCAAATTCCTCGATGCATAGGCATTTCATCACATGTTCCCTTTGCTATTCATGTGTTTTGTGACGCATCTGAACGTGCCTATGGTTCAGTTCTCTACATTGTTACTTTTAAAGGTGACCAAACGAATGTGCATTTAGTGTGTAGTCGCAACAAACTAGCTCCTATAAAGAAAGTTACCTTACCTCGTTTGGAGCTCTTAGCGGCCCTAATGGGAGCACGTTTGTTACAATATTTCTGTGCTGAAACAAATATATGTTCGTCGAATGCAACATTATGGAGTGATTCTCAAGTTGTCTTAGGGTGGATACGCAGTGACCCCAACAAGTGGAAAACTTTTGTTAGCAACAGAGTAACAGAAATTATTTCCTATACTAATCCTTCACAGTGGAGACATTGCCCTGGCAGAGACAATCCAGCTGACAAACTTTCTCGAGGTGTTTCACCATCAACACTAAAAAACCTAAAAATTTGGTGGAACGGCCCTCCATGGTTAGTCAAATCTCCAGAATATTGGCCTCATTCTGATACTATCTCTACAGATTACAGTCATAACTTAGAAAGAAAGAAAGAAAAAGTTCAGACCCTTCACATCGTATCTACTCAACCAATCATAAATGCTACAAACTACAGTTCTTACTTTAAATTGCTACGTGTAACATCCTGGATTTTTCGCTTTATTCACAACTGTAGGAAACAAGAAAAGTTAGTGGGTGAGTTACTTGCCACAGAATTAAATCAAGCTCGTATTTATTGGATACAGACCGTTCAAAAAGAATCCTTTCCTTCAGAATATGAAGCTCTGTTGACAGGAAAATCACTCCCTAAGAAATCAAGGATAAAAAAATTTAACCCCTTTTTCAAGAACAATGTTATACTTCTTGGTGGTCGACTACAATTTTCTGATTTATCTCATGCTGAAAAACATCCCATATTATTGGAAGGTTCTCATCATTTTACAACCCTACTGATACGCCAAACACATTTACGAATGCATCATCTCGGTGTTCGGATTGTACTTTCTCAGCTTCGTTCAGAATATTGGATATTAAGAGCAAGGCACGCCATTAAAAAGGTGTTAAAGACTTGCCTTCCATGTAAAGTACTGAAACAAAAGAGAAGTGAACAGATAGAAGCTCCATTACCAGCTGAGCGAATTCAAAAGTCATCTCCTTTCGAAACTACCGGAATGGATTTTACTGGACCACTCTACGTAAAAAATAACAACTTCGTTACAAAAGCTTACATTGTCATCTTTACATGTGCTACAACCCGAGCTATCCACTTAGAATTAGTTTCCGATCTGCGTACTGACGTCTTCCTACTTGCATTACAACGTTTTGTCTCTAGACGTTCACTTCCTCATACGGTGTATACTGATAATGCCACAACTTTCTGTGCTGCGGACAAAGAGCTGAAATTATTCTGGGATACTATATCTTCTGCCAAGGTACAACAATTCTATGCCCACCACAACATCAAATGGAAATTCATCGCCCCACGAGCGGCTTGGTGGGGAGGATGGTGGGAAAGAATGATAGGCTCAATTAAGCAATGCCTTCGGAAAACATTAGGTAAGGCTCTTTTGGATGACGCTGGTTTGATCACTGTATTATGTGATATTGAAGCCGCTCTTAACAGTAGACCGATTGTCCATGAATATGGAATAAAAGATGACTCTGAGGAAGCTTTAACACCCTCGCACTTCCTCATAGGAAAGAAATTAACTACTATTCCTTCCAGCCCCACAAATCCTGAAACAAATTTAAATCGTATGTGGAAGAATCGTCAACATTTGATGGACTCCTTTTGGAAAAGATGGCAAAAGGAATATCTGATGGACTTGCGTACATTTCATCAAGTGCGGAATCTCAATGAAACAAATAAAATCCGTAAAGGGGACATTTTCCTACTACAAGAAGATGGTAGACCTCGCCACACTTGGAAAAGGGCACGTGTCGAGGAGCTAATCCTTGGCCGCGACAAGAAAGTCCGTACTTGTGTTCTACGCATCAATGGACATACCATTACCCGACCGGTGCAGCTGGTCATCCCCCTGGAGGTTGACCAGAGTGGGGAGGATGTTGCGGCAAAGCCATCGAACTATTAAAAATAACATTACCCTTTTTGTGAATGGCATCACTTACGTTTTTGTATTTATAAATGTTCTTGCTTGTATTGTACGTTGTATTTATGTTAGGAAATAAATAGGCATAAAAATACTATCTCCTAATACAGCTCGCCACGAACAAAAACCGAAAGAAAGTATCACTTTTAACCCTCTCACCTATTTTGCTACTGAAAAATCATTTTTAAACAACAAAAAAATGTTATATTCAGCCCTTCAAGCACTTTTAAAACGTATTACTGAAATTTATTTTATACTAAAAGTGATGTAACGTTTTTCAAAGCCAGAAGAAAATTATTCTAAAATATTTCCTAAACAAACAAACGTCTTACGTTGTGATCATCTTAAAGTAACGAAATGTTGTTAAAAATATAAAAGTATTAATTATCTAAATTAGTTTACTTCATTTTCGTATTTTCGGTGTCAAGTTTTAAATAATTTTCTTCCATTCATTTTAATTTAATTCATATTTTTGACATATCTATTTTTATATAAATAATTAAGTATTTTCTATTTTAATTTGATCATTTTGCTGTATATATTTGATTTCTTTATTACTATTTTAATTACTCTTCATTAGAACAACTTCACTATTTATTTCAAAAATGAAATTTTGATGTGATTCTATTTTCCATAAAAGTTACAAAATTGCTGTTCTACATCTTGTTACATGAACCCCATCGATGTCAGTGTCCTCCGACACCACTTTTAACAAGGAACTAGAATCCAGAGACAGGTGTAGAGAGGGAAGGTTGTTCATCACAGTTAAAACCAACCAACCGTATCTGGTGACCGCAGTTCAACAACATTGGCTAACAGTTGCAAGCAGCATTCGTAAGTCAACTTACCTTCAAATAAATCACAGTTTCCCCTTTCGCTCACTTTCTGTTGGCGATCGCTCGACCATCTTGGAATATGGAAAGCATTCAAAACTCGGTCACAGTCATTCGGTCATTAATTTTTCTTAATTAATTAAATTGCATTCTGAAAATCTTTAGACCAGAATCTAACATCTCAAAAGTTTATCTTTAAAACCATTTAAAAAGTTTTTTTTAATTACAAAGCATAAAAATTTTTAAAAATATATTAAAAAAATTAAATTACGAAAGTTTTTAGATTTTATATTACGCCCAAACGGGCTTTTTTTTAACATTTTGTGTGTTACCTTTATTTATTACATATCATGTTCTTTGCACTTAAACCATAAAATTTAATTCAAAGCAGCGATATAATAAAATAATTTATAAAGAGCATATCTTTAGAATTTCCGATACACAGTCTCGCACGCTGCAGATAATGTGTGTGTGTGTGTGTGTGTGTGTGTGTGCGTGCGTGCGTGTGCGTGTGCGTGTGTTGCGCGTGTGTGTGTGCGTGTGTGTGTGTGTGTGTATACAGTGTTAGTGTTGTCATTGCTCGCTTTGAAATCGTTGAGTTTGTTTCAAAAATTCGTTAAAGTTTTACAAAATACGAAATAGATAATAAAACAAATTTCAAATTTTAGCTTCCAGTTGCCCATACTCGGATGAAGGATTACGTTATTCAAAATTTGATGGCTATAAGTTACGTTGTTTTACCATAATGAGAAAAACGTACATACATTTATGCAGATTCTTCATTATTTAATTTCTTTAAATACAGGGCGATAATATTTGGTGGCAACAATTTGAAAAATGATATGTCGTTTATAGTGATTCGACGCAAAATGCCAAAACGAAATTAATAACCCTTTTGGGCTATTACCCTTTGGGATAATAAGATTAGAGAAATAACATTAGATTAGACAGTTCTAGAAAATGGAACTGCACTGTACATTTGCTGTTTCTAGTGAAATGGATTGCACATTTAACATATTATTCAGGATTTTAAGAAATTATTTTCTGTTATTACTACTATTACTATTAACTTTTTTTTTTTTTAATTTTCAAAACTTTTCCCGTATAAATTAAGGGTAAGTGTTTCTTTGTTTACACTGTATCTGTTAACGAAAAGTTTCGCAGATGATAAAATACAAGTTTTTAAGAAATATTTTCGCATTTTTTTTAAACTTGAACTTGAACTCCTTTTTTACAGTTAACAGTCAAGATGATTTTTACAATCAACAGAATGCACTCATTTCTCATAAGCATTCTGGATTCCTCTCAAGCTTTTAGACGCTTCATCATTCTTTATAAACTTTATGAGAATCACGACTTGTCATAGGCAAAAATGATATGTCATTATAACAAAAAAAAATCAATAATCAACATCTAAGAATTTTGATTACTTATTCGAATTTGCGTATCAGATAGTTAGAAGTTATAAAGAAATATTTAATTAGAAGTTATGAAGTTCCGTGTTGTGACGCTGTAGAGTTACTCTCCTTTTTTCGGTGTTCTAAGTATAAAAAATGTGATGCGCACACCTATAGCTTCCTTGTACGACCTATTAAACTATACACATTTTTTTCTGCACTTCATTTAAACTTACTTCAGCGAATTATTCTAACTTAACTAACTAGTTATATTTCATAATTTATCGAAAATTAATTTTTTAAAATTCGATATTGCCAAAATATGAATACTTTGGTCATTTAAAACACTTCTGTAATTAGAAGTATATGGCTACGACCAACGACTACGAAATTTAAGGCCAGGTAAGGGATAAGTATATATATATATAGAGAGAGAGATTTGATAGTGCCGATTGCAATAAAAGAAAGAGGTGCATAACTAGATGTTATAGCAGTTCCATAAATAAAATTTCTACGTCCTTGGCGAATCGTTTTAGAGTTATGCCAGATACACACATATATACATACATACGCACAGACGTACATATACACATACATTTATATATACATACGTACGTACAGACGTCACGAAAATATCCCTTTTGAATTCAATTTAAATCCATTTTACATCCGCTTTGGAAAAGTCATTTGTTCTGCCTGTACATATAGACGTCAAGAAAAGATATCGTTCAATTTGTTTTGCAAACGGTCAAAATGAATATTTCCGTTGAAATACGGTACCCGAAATTTTTCGCAATTACAATACTTCCTTTACTTCGTACAAAGAAGTAAAAATCAGCTATGCTGTGCCCAAGATTCGAAGACGTTATATCAGTTACATCCCGAGAGCTTGTAGTTAAGAAGGCGAAGAAAATTCTTTTGTTCTCCCTCACTTGAAAACCATTAGGAGAGAAGGATATGAGACCCATTTGGCCCAACCCAGGAAAGTGATGAATTAGCTTCTACCACATTTTACTCAGGTGTCACTGTACAGCTTTTACAATTCCTAGAATTAGAAACGCAAGCTAATATGTTATGCCTTCGCTAGGGTTCGAACCACAGAGTTTTCGACTGCCAGTTGGATGTGCTACCATATCCTGCATGACAGCACACAATGGTGAAAGCGAAATTTCATTAGCTATTTATATTATGGTAAAATACATGAGGACTGTTTGGGTAAGGAAAAGGATGTCTTTGCGGAGGACTTTTTTAATGGAATCTGAATCATGCTCATCTTACATATTGAAAAGGATCTTGAGCAAAATTTCAATGTTTCATTCCTCTCCTTTAATGAGTAAGAATTTAATTTTAGAAAAGGGCGTTATTTAGATTCCATATATGGCGAAATAACTTCAAACAAAAAATTTTCCTCAAAATTTCTGATCAAACACCTAGAATTTACGTTCACTATATTTAACAAGAATAACTTCTATCACATTACATATTTATTGAAAACGAATGCCAGTTTCTGAAAACATTTTTCTCCAGAATCTTTAAAAACATCCGAATAATTAAACTGCTAAAATGTGGCGAAGCTACGTAAGTTTTGGTAGATTGGGATGGAGTTGATCTGACCGCCACAGGAATAGTTCAACGCACATAAAATTTTAAAATTCAAAAATGAAGATAATTAAAAAACTCATGAGCTTAAAGGAAAAGACGTAA
The DNA here is from genome assembly GCA_000611955.2 of Stegodyphus mimosarum. Taxonomy (NCBI): domain Eukaryota; kingdom Metazoa; phylum Arthropoda; class Arachnida; order Araneae; family Eresidae; genus Stegodyphus; species Stegodyphus mimosarum. The sequence continues at coordinate 261,886 of KK121469.1, read as the reverse complement.
AAGCAGTTACTCGCAAACACATTTTTTTATTATAATGTTGAAATATAAAGAAAAATTCGGATATAAATGTGATAAAAATGTGAAATAATTAATATATGAAACAACAAAAATATAATCACAAAATATTTTAATTATTGCAAACCTTGCCTTTCGCTTTAAATACCGAATGTACGAATTATTTTATTTAGACAATAGGCCAAGATGCTAAAAGCAATACAGATGGCTTTCAGACTTATAATGTATAATTAAATATTTAACTGAAATTTTAAAAAATAAGAATCTGAAAGCTTTCAGATTTTAAATTATGCCCAAAATGCGTACACACATACACGTTTCGAGAACATTTGGCCTAAATGTATTTAAAAAGAGCATATCTTTAGAATTTCCGACAGATGACTCGCGAGCTTTAAATAAAAATGTTTTATTCCGTACAGTGTTCCCTCCGCTCGCTTTGAAATCATTGTTTTTTAATCAAAAACATTCTTTTTTCAATGACCTTACAGTACTCTGAAACACCATTAATGGCCGGAAACAGAAGCCGCCTTAATGCTATGGAGTCATAAGGAGATTAAGCAGCTCGCAATATATTGAAATAGAGAATTAATTTAAGAGCTCAGGAAGAAGACACAGAGGCATGTAAAATTTCCACCCGTACATCAATGACAATTTTACTGTTTAAGAAACAATGGTGAAATTTCTATCACCCGCGCAAGGTCGTTGCGGTTCGCTTCACGAAGAAATTGAGTGCATCGCGATGTCTACATCGTCTCCTTCCGCGATAGAACCCACTAGTAATTCTGAAAACGATTCTATGATCAATGTATTTTCTATGTAATGTAAGAATATAAAATCGTTTCACTTACGCAAGGAATACATTCATACTGTTGTGTGCGTAAGGGTTCTTAATAGATTGAATGCACAAGTCCGATAATAGGTTAATAAAATTTATTTTTATCAAAAGAAATATTTCAGAATTCTGGAATTTTCCACAGAAATATGCGTACAAGTGTCCACAGTATCACAGAGTTTAATCAGTAGTTACACTTCAAGCTGCTAAAAAGTTAAACACAACCCAGTGCGAAGCGCATCTAAATAGAAAGCTAATCCGATCTCACGCCGAACTCGCAACAGCAGTAACTAACTGACTCAACGCAGATGTTCTCTCTTCGGCCTTATATAGTTTTCAACCGGCTGCCGAGATATTTCTGGTACGTTCTGCTTCCTAAATAACTGGAAAGCTATATGAGTGTGGAATTACGGTTACAGCTAACATAGTGGTTAATTACAGTTATTCAATTTCAATACGTATTACGGCGATACAGGGACCGAAGCAAAATGTTGCCAAATGATCCCCAAATTTGACGTCTTATGTCAATTTTTCGCTAAATTACCATATTCAATATCGAGATACCATACCAATATCTTAAAATAGATTTATATTGTTCGTTTGTTTGAAATTATGATTGTAAAAGACTGCCTGTTTATTATGATTTTTATTACTATTTTTGTTATACTAATTCTTATTTACTCGGATCCAGGCTGTGGTTTTCGGTCGCTGATGTGCTGTTTGGGATTCGCTGGGTCGCTGGCTGCGCTCGTTTGTAGTCTGATATGAGCATGGTCCTCTAACCATTAAAACCGTCCTTCGGACGGTTAGGCGGGTTGGATACGTCTCACTTTTAATATCAGTATTACCATATTCATATCAAGATACCATACTCAATATTAAATACACTTGCCCCTGTATTCTTACCTTTCCGGAATAGATTTCTCTTAAAATTTGTTTCGCGTTACATTACACGGAAAAATACAACAATTTCGCATATAATTGTACTAGAATCATCTATCTATGTACAAAATTCGTAACAATACATCACGTTCTAAAAATGTAACTACAGGCTTTGCTTCCTTAAATATTGATCCCGGATTTCTGCTTTTATTGGTAAAGATTCTCAAAATAAAATAAAGAAATTTATGGGAATATTTTCAGCACTGTGAAGGACATGGGTGTAGTAAAAACATAATCTAACATTTTATAATGGTCCTTATAAAAAATTTATGACCCCTCCAATATTCATTATGCTTTAACAAGCAAAAACTTGAAATCTCTATGCTTATATATAAAATTCACGCAAATATGCTTTGCATACAATTTGGTACAAAATTAATATGTCTACAAATCTGTATACAAAACTCAGCTAATATGCTTTGTATACAATTTGTATACAAATTTGCATACAGAATTCACGCTAATATGCTTTGTATACATTTTGTATATAAAATTCACTTATATACAAATTTGTATACAAAACGCGTGCTAATATACTTTCTATACAATTTGGTATACAAAATTCCTTTATATACAAATTTATACAAAAAACTCACGATATTTGCCGTGTATACAATTTGGTTTACAAAATTCATTTCTGTACAAATTTGTATACAAAATTCACGCTAATAAGCTTTGCATACAATCTGTATACAAAATTTATTTGTATACAACTTTGTACACAAAACTCACGCTAATATGCTTTGTATACAATTTGCGTACAAAATTCATGCTATTAGGCTTTGTGTACAATTTGGTATATAAAATTCATTAGTGTACAAAACTCATCATTGAATTTACAACAGTCGCACGTATAGTCACTAATTTATCAATAAATAGAATAATATATTTATTAATACAAATTAAAATATAATTTTTAATTAATTATTTTAGATGCCTAGCTTTTCTGTTCACATAATACAGTAGTTTTCCATGCATAGAACTGAAACGGCTCCCAAAACTTTCTGTACCATATTTTGTGAAATTACGTCTAAGGAAATAAAATAAGTCATGTTCTTTGAACTCCTTGCATTAACAGCCTACTACTTTACTGATTTTAACTGAAAGGTGAAAACAATTCTAGTTACCAGATGTTAACTAGGAACTTCAAGAAACTGGATTAAAAACCCGAAGGTTAAAGAAAATATGAATATTTTATTCAGATTTCTGGGGAAATGTTATACAGCAGAAACAACAAGTCGACTGCGAAGCAAGTTTCAGTCCCAAAGTCGACTGCGAAGCATACACTGGTGTGCAAAAATTAAGGACGAGACGGTTTTTTCAATATAACTTTGTACAAAAGCTTTCCAAATCAACACATTTAATAACGTAAGATCCCCAATACGTAAGGACATGAGTAATGTAAGCAACACTTATTAAAAGAGAAATCAGAGGGATAAAAAGAAGCTTTATTGAAAAAGTAGCATGGAGCGCAATGCGACTGAAGGCCGAAACATCCCTGTGATGGGTGTCCAGCAAGAAACATCCGGTCTTTAATAGGGGATATGATCTCCCCTGACTGCTAGGCAGGTTTCACATCATTTGTGCATGCTGGATATGTGGTTGTTAATGAGCTGTTGAGACACTGCTGCTCGTTCCTCTTGTAGCACCAATCGCAGTTTCGGAATCGTTACTGGCGATAAGTTACGTGCTGCCACGGGTCTCCCTAGTAAGTTCCGTACATGCTTGACGGGATTTAGATCCAGAGACCTTGCCGACCAATCCATGTGTTCAATATCTTCACTCTCCAACAGCTCTTCGACAGTAACTGTGCGATGAGGTGGAGCGTTGTCGTCCATGAAGAGGAACTGAGGACCCATAGCCCTTGTGAAAAGACGCATGTAAGGAAGAAGAACCTCGTTACAATAGCAGTCCCAGGTGACGAACCTCCTTGGGAGATATGAAGGTCGGTCCGGCTACCAAGCATTATGTCTGCTCGAACGAGAACTCCGCGACCTCCAAAACAGTCCCTTTTGATGATGTTGAAGGGGTTATTGCGTGTTCCCCGCTCTGTCCAGATGTGTATGTGTCTAGAATCGCAACTCAGACTAAATCTGCTCTCATCTGTAAAGAGTACTCGTCCCCATTCATTGTCTCTCCAATTCCGGTGTTCCCGGCACCACAGAGAACGCCTTCTCCGATGAGCAGGCGTTAGAGGTACACACCGTACAGGGCGTCGTGCAAACAGACCACCACCGTGCAGTCTTCTGGCCACGGTAAAACGCGATATCGGTCGTCCAGTCGCCTGTATCGTGTGTCTAGCGATTTCTCCCGCTGTCTACCGCCTGTTTCTTCTGGCCTGTAAGGCAATATACCGGTCATCTGCGGGTGTGATTACTAAACCCCCCGGATAGCTGTTCCTGTAGTTTGAAATTGTCTCCAAAGTCGTGAAACGATGCTGTGAGCAATTCCGAACTCTGCAGCCACACTTGTCACACTGGGGCCTTCCTCCAACTTTCCAATGATTCGACCTCGGGTAAAAGCATTCAGATGTTGTCTAACAGATTGATTATTCGCCATTTCTCGCTGAGGCAGCAACTCGGTGTGATTTTAACTGCTATACGGCGTGCAATCTCTTTGCCAGAAATACTGATCTTACACCGACAACATGCTTTATACTACTCATTACGTCTACCTGCATATCTGCGCATGTGCTACCGTACATCACCTTACTTAATCTCCTGATTGATCTTTCTATCCGCTCTGCCTCTTCGATCAGCTGATATGCTAATTTTTCGACTTCGTCCTTAATTTTTGCATACCAGTATATTTCAGTCCCAAAGTCGACTGCGAAGCAAGTTTCAGTCCCGTTTTTTGTAATATTATTTTAAATCAACACTAACATTATAACAGACACAATAAGTACAAATTTACTGTGAACGTGCAGTTTGATATCTTTTAACCTTCACCTCTCTTGGGGGCTGTCAACGATTAATACAAAAGGCTTGCATGTGTTAAATTTTGCAATGATCAGATTTTCACTAACTTTTCATATAAAATTTTCATTAACATATTTAGCTAGTTTTGGTGTTATCACAAACATTTTATATACAAGTTTCTGATAGCAATACGCAGTTAGATATTATACATCACATAAAATACAAATTTATAATCTTATTAGAGTCTTTATTTTTCATTTCAATCATAATACTTAAGATTTTGTTTAAAATCAAAACTTTTACGTAAATCATTTATCAAATTTTTCAAATTCCTGATTTATATTAAGAGATTGCAGTCATTAGAACTTCCATTTAATCAAATTCAAAATATTTCGTCATTTTGATTAAAGCAGAACGTGTGAATAATCATAACTTTAACTTTGCAATAAGTTAATCGCCCATAAACATTGCAACGAGTAATATTGTTACGAATTTTGTATATAGATAGATTATTTTAGTGCAATTATGTGTCAAATTATTTTATTTTTCTGGATAATATAACATGACAAGCTAGAGAAGTGAAGCTTGCCGGGAAAGTAAGTATATAGCAGCAAATCTATTTAACATTGAGTAAATGGCTATCTCGCTAATCTGGCGAGATATCGCCAAGCTGGCAACGTTTTGGCAACTAACATTTGTCGCCTACAACTAAAGTTTGCGAGAAATCTCCGAAATTCGCCAGAATTGGCGACCATTTGGAGGCATTTAGGTTCATTCCTTGTATAACTGTAATGGATACTGCAACTGAATATTGTAATTGTAACCGTAATTCGACCCTTAATATACCTTCCAGTAATTTCGAGAAGCAGAAAGGACTAGACATATCTCGGCGGTCGGGAGAAAATTATATAAGACCGGGAGAGAGCATCTGCTCTCAGTTGTTAGTTCAGCGTAAAAAGGTTAACTGAGATATCTCCGTATTAGCTTCTATTCAGATGCGCTTTGCATTGCATATGTGTAACGTTCTTAGTAGTTTGAAGTGTAATTACTGATTGCAATCTGTGATACTGTAAAGAAATGTATGATTATTTTTGTGGAAAGTTTCAGAAGCCTGAATTGTTTCTTTCAAGAAAATAAATTTCATCAACCTATCATCCGAGCTGTGTGCATTCAATCTATTATGAACACGCACGTAATATTATATATACAGTCTATATAAATAATAGACTGCTTTTTTACCATTGTTTTTTATATATATATACGCCATTGTAAAAAAAGCAGTCTATTATTTTCCTGTTTTTTGCAATGCGTTCTTAATAGGCTGAATCTAAATTCAAAATATCCTTGCTGAGCCTCAATGTTACAGGAAGAAAAATAAAAAATTACATTTACGCTTTTGAAAATATTGTTATTAATTTATAACTTTTAAGTGCTCTCACATATTTCAGAAACCACTGATACTACATCATTTAATAATGAACCAAATTCAAAATAAAAATACATTTAAACCTCATTAAGATGCCTACGCACGATTGCAGACAAGTTCAGTCGTTTATGGAGGTAATCGCTTCAGACAAGAAACCTGCTGGTGATTTTAATATAGATGTTTATTTAAACTATCAAGAAATGTTAGTTTTCAAAAATGGTCGTCTAAGAGGAAAAAGCATTTGCAATACTAGCTTAAGTCATTAGTAGTTTCACTGTATATTCTTTCGCTTATCGCAATTAACAAATTCGTCTCTTCAATACTGTTCTTTCAAATATTTCTTTGAGTTTCGTAGCAATAATAATCTATTCCGTTAGTTGACCAAAATAATAAAGCCATCTAAAAATATGTACTTTCATCCTATTAATATTCCAAAAATAAAATATTTTGCAACGGTTTGAACAAATTCGTTGCTTCGAAAATAATATCTGTAAAGAAAGGAAAGAATTTTATTCAAACATACCAATGCATTTTTGAGGTCATGAAGCAGAATATTGCTCAACAGGACATGAAAAGTTATTTTGGAAGATACAGAGTTTTTTTTTTTTTTTTTTTTTTTTTTTTTTTTTTTCGGTGTTGGATGAAAAGCGAACCGCAATAGCGGGTTTTTTTTTTTTTTTTTTTTTTTTTTTTCGTGTTTTTTAATTCAGGGCAAAGTTTTTCCTTGATAAATTATTTGGGGTCTCATACCATAAAAGTTCGTTGTCACTATCACGTAAAATTTAATGTCACAAAATTTAATCGCAAAATAAGATAAAAGTATCCAATTTTCTACCAAAAACTGTAATTGTGGGTCGTAAAAACACTTTTTTTTCTATCGCTATACCCCGGAAAAGTTGCCTATAGATAGCTATGGAAAATGAAGAAAAAACGTTTCATAAAAATTTATATCTTCAGGTCACACATTGCACTCAAAATTTTGAAAAGTAGAGAAATTTTGCTGTTTTTCGTCAATTTTTTGTAATTACTAAACTTACAAACAGGGCCGCGCCTAGGCTATTGACTGCCCGCGTACTTTCCTAAGATTGCCTCTCTCAAATTAAAAAAAAAATGCTCAATGATTAATAAAATTTTTATTTCATATTCAGTAAGTACTTACATATGAAAACTGTATAACAAGTACTTACATATAACAAGTACTTACAATGAATTAGATGAATTTAAAATACATGCGTGGTATCGCGAGAATCCGCTAGCCCCTGATTTTCACCGCCTGCGTACTTTCAAGCCCTGCTCTCTCGCTAGGAACGGCCCTGCTCACAACTACGAAATGCAGTTATTCTTAATGTGAAGTTTGAGGCATGAAGAACATGAAAAAGGTTTAAAACCTGTAATTTCAAATATTTATTGTTTGCGCAAAAAAAGCTCAAATAACTCAATTTTTTTGTAAAAATAGCAATATTTCGTAACTTTACTTTTTCATTTTTAGTAAAAGAACGGTGACTATACTTATTATTTTTCGATTTTTTGTTCCAAAAAGTGCACCCAAGAATCAGATTTTTGGCAAAATTCTGCCATAATGTATATTGATAGGAGGGTCGTCTTAATCAAACTGTCCCTTGCGTTAGCACCGCACACGTTTTTAGATTCTTTGGTCACAAATTTAACGCACAGGTGTGATAATGTAAGAAATCCGGTTGCACCGATGTGCTAGCATTTAATAGATTTTTGATGTCCTTATCCGTAATGTTCCTTAGCAGTGGAGGATGAGATATTGTAACTATCCCACCAAAATATTTGATGTAATCTGGGTTTTTTTTTTTTTTTTTTTTTTTGAAGTTGAGTTTTAGCGTAGTGAAGTTCCGAGCAGTTTTTCTTTTGAAAAGTGATCCAACTTTCAACAATCGCGCAGCCCTAGTTCTCTGTTTCTTCTTTCAGCCACAATCATTGCAAAAATGAGGATGAGCAAAGAAAGCATTCCGCTTAATGATTAAGCTGATGACTTGCAGTAAATTTTGTTAAGTATCGCGATGTTCTGATGGCTTTAAAAACTATCTCTGGACGGTTTCTAAAATTTTTGGTACGTTTAGTTTTGAACTAGAGAGGCATGTAACTATTCAATATAAAATGCATCAGCTGCCTAATTTTTATCAGTAGCTTTTTCAAAGTTCACGTACAAAATGAGATCTCGATTTGCTGCTGTCAACCATCTTGAGTGAAAGCGAACCAGGATCATGAGCTGCCAAATCTTCTTATCTTTCGTGTTCCTCATGCCCCAAAACTCACATGAAAACCTCTAGCGTTCCGATGGTAGTGAATTTAACAGCAGTTAAAAAATTGACCAAAAACATCAAAATTTCACCATTTTCAGAAATTTCGTAAAGAAAAGTATGCAATAACTGCTTGCGCTTCTTCCCCCCCCATTTGGCTCAACTAGGCGATAGGTAACTTTTCAGACGTATAGCAATAGAAAAATTTTATTTAAAAAAAAAAGTGTTTTGTCGACCCTCCCTATCGCGTACACTTTTTTCTTCTTTTTAGTATTTTCTTTTCCTATTTCTTATTTATCTTCAATACCTTCTACTTTTGTTTTCTGCATTCAAATAGGTTTAAAAGCTATAAAATAATATATACAGGGAGTTCAAAAAAGGTGGCTAAAAACTTTACATATTGGCATAAATATGCATTTTCAAATAAGCTTCAGCATTGACGGTTTTAGAGTTTCAATCCTCTAACAAAGTTAGCAAGGAGGTCTAGTTGTAGAGACCATTACCTTATTAGAAGTTATAAGTTAATTTCTCTCTCCTTCCAGCGTGCCTTCGTGGTATAACAATAGCACGCTTGGTGCGTATTCGAGAAGCCCAGGTTCGAGTCCCGTTGAGGGCATTGTTCACTTTCCCTGTCTCCTACTTCAAAAAAAACCTAATGACTCTGCAAAGTCAAGAAACGTGAAAACCAACTTTGCCTTCGTTGGAATTCGAAACCTGAACCTTCAGTTTGCTAGCCTCTTGTATGACGCGCAAGAGCACAAACGAGAGACTTCTGCAATGCCTTACATTCTACCACACTTTAAAGGTAACCAGTAAGAAGTCAAAATATCCATGCGGTGGTGAGTTATCCCATACCACGTTTTATTTCTGGCTTCACTCTAAAAACTACGGACATTTCAAACCAGGAAACGTCAAAAATCAAATCTGCCCTCTTTGCATTCGAACGGCAGATGTCCCATTTGCCAGCTATGCATGCCAAACATTTACATAACCATGAGAGGCTTAGGCTTCGCTCAGACGACGGTTTTGTCACTACAAACCTTTGCGGCAAAAGTCACTACGTCCTTTACGCACCTGTTTAGCAGGGCTTAAACAAATAATACTAATCAGTTAAGAGAAAGTTGGGTATGCGCAAATGTGTAGCTGGCTCAGCAAAACCATCAATCAAATGTTTGCTTCGCTGTGACTGGTGATTCGTATACCAATTTGGCATAAAGTTGAAAACTTAGAATGTTTAGCTAAAATCCTGAAATCGGTTTTTGTGACATAGCAAGGTCTGGTAGCTTAGCAACGAAGCTAGGCTTAAACCTGTTTTAACTTTAAAACCACCATGGGAACAAAGCTTTAAAGGGCAGCTGGAGAAATAGGCAAAGGGCCCAATTGACCAAATCCAGACAGTTACGAATTATCATTCGCGACATTTAATTCGGACGTCACTGTAGAAACATTAGGAATTTCGAAACCAGGAAACGAAAACGAAAAAAAAATTCTGCCTCATTGAATTTGAACTTTTCGTGGGAATATCTGCTAGCTAGTGGACACGCTAACTGCTCACACGAGACATGTTGGGACATCCTCATGCAGGTTTCTGTTTTATTTATTTTTTTCTCCTTCAAATAATGACCTTCTTGATAAAAAAAGTTGCAGCACCTTAATGATAATGCACTGTTATGAAGGCGTCTGTCTTGGTGTAAGTAGCTAGTCCCCTCAGTGGGCATTTAGAAGACCTGTGGGTTGAATTCCGGCAAGAGCACAGTTGATTTCTTATGCTTCCTACTCCAAAAAACCTAATAGTCTCTACACATTTAATAGAGAAATTTGCATTTCATTGACATTTTAGCTATCATAACAGAAAATTACTAATTATTCACTCATAACAGCATTTATTTTCGTTATTTATGGAAGACATAACTCCATCAGATAAAATGTTGGACATAATTCAATGCAACATGTCCTTAGAATTACGTTTCGAATTACATACTTAAGTAGAACAATTTTCTGTGAATTATATTTTAGTATAAAACAATACTTGTCCATGGACAAAGAGATTGGAACCCAGCCACAGTAACCTTCATCATCATCTTATACAATGACATTCATATCAGTGCTACCCATGCATCATTATCCCCATGACCAAAATATTCCTTCCTCTAAGCAAAAGAAAGCTGGAAAAGGCGCGTTCAGTTAGATTCCATTGAAGATAACATAGGCTGAGAAGTGAGAGGAAGCCAGGATGACATTTCTGAATTAAATATGGCTGTACCATTTACAGAACTATTTTTATTTTATTTTATAATAAAAGAATCTTAATGGATATTTCTGTCATAAACGACAAAAAAAGAAAAAAGAAAGCTTTGACATATCCTGCTCCCTTCAACGTCCAGACACTGCTTCTTATTCTGCCTACGGTGAAACCTTTTGCCACCAAAAGAGATGAAAAGAAAACCCTAACCCAGGTATCCCCAACCATTTTGTAGCTTAGAGCACATTTGGTCTTTAAATGTAAATTTATAGATTGACATCATTAATAATATACATAATTTTAAAAAAAATTCAAAGATTAAAATTTTAAGGTATAAAAATTATTAATTGTATTTTTATGTAAAGTAAATATTTACTGTCTAGTGCAGACAAAAGTTCGTGATATTTGGCATTACGTTTCATAGTCCATTGCTTCATAATTAGGAGAATATGATGATATTCCTGTTCGTAAGCAATTATCAAGATGTTCATATGTAAGTCGATATCTGCACATTCATTTTGCGATATTCACTGTTGAAATCAGTGATATTTGACTTAAAATTTTTAACTAATAACCAGGCTAAAATAACAAATTAGCCAGGATGCCGGGACAATCCCTGTTAAACCGAGACATCTGGTAATCCCATTTAAAATTAGAAACAAATACACTTATTAAATCCCTCTAATAAATTACTAACTATAAAAAGATTTTACATTTTATTTAAAACTGAAATAATTCTTTTATTGTGGTTACACAACCGTCAAGGGGCGCAATGGTGCCCGCGGACATAGATTTGGGGATCATTGCCCTAACCTGTCTGCGGCCGATGATACGTTTATTCGATATATAAAAGCAAAATACCATTCACGGTAATTCATGCCTACTCGGATACGTGTGCTTATCAACAAAATTCTTAGATAGGAAGTCATTACAAGATCTAACATCATTCATACCACACCGTGAAAATCAATGGTTCTGGATTCAGATTTCAACTAGATCACAAGTCTTTAGAAGTTCTTTTTTTTTCCCAGCTTAGCAAAAAGAATAAGTATTTATTCGAACTTATGAAAACATTTAATTTAATGAAGACACAGACAAATTAGAGATTTGCAAACTGCTTAACTCAGTGGACTAGATTTGATGGATAGGAATAAATATATTATATAAAACTGTGACAAGTTCACCAATATCATCTAAACTTCTAGATTTGGATGTATCAAATTGATCTAAGGAAAATAAGTCAGCGAAATTATCTGCACTTATTTATATAGGAGAGCTTACTATATAGAAAATTCATAAGCAGACAAAACAAACACTTAAACGATATTAATTGTCCACACTCGGAAATAACTCAAATAAACATGAAAAAAAAATCAAAACTAGATGATATACCTCACTGCTCAAAGCAAACAAAATATTATTAACTACCAAACATATCTGGCTAATATAAACATTAAACGTAATTTCAGCCAACAGAGATGTTAAAACCTGTTTAACAAACAACAAATTAAAAATCTTTCTTTTATAAAACCCTTCATTTTAATTTCCGAATATTTTCTTTTTCATTTTTAGCCCAAAGAGGCGTTAGACGCAAAGAGCTATTAGTCTCAAAACGGCGTTTCGCGTCGTTTCACTTTCTGCGTTGGTTCACTTTTCAAAATGTAGCCACCAAATATTATCGCCATGTATTTTATTCAAAGAACTAAATAATGAAGAATCTGCATGAATGCATGAATGTTTCTCGCATTGTGGAAAAGCAACGGTACCTAAAGCCACCAAATTTTGAATAACGTAGCCGTCCAACCGAACATTGACACTTGGAAGCCCGAATTTTGAATTTCGAATTTGTTTTATTATCTATTTCAAATTTTATAAACTTTAACGAATTGCTGATTAACAAACTCAATGATTTCAAATTGTGAAATTGCTGTTGATTTCGATTTTATGTGGCCTAAGTGGGAAGTGGGATATTTATTAAAAAGTCTTACACATAAAATGTTAAAAAAAAGTCCTTTTGGGCGTATTATAAAATCTGAAAGCTTTCAGTTTTTTTTCCCCATTAGTGCTTATAACTGTAGTACATAAACGCATTACAATTGCTGACCTTCTTAATGGCAAACAGAATGCCAATACTCCGTCTTCTCACAACCCGCTATATAAAGAAAATTTACTGTTACCTCAGACCGAGTTGAATTTCTAGGAGAATAATAAAAATGCTCTTGTAGTTCATATTTATTATTGCTTATGAATTCACGTCAATCAGCTAGCTCGTTAAACTATAGAAGAATCTTTACATTCTTGCTGCAATCTGCCATTTTCAAAATCAATAAAGTTCTATCAATTTAAAACGACTGAACCTTCACGTACTGGTAACAAATTCCGCACATTCCTTGATTTGCTAGTGCAACGCTTTTTCTAGCCAGCCGATGATAAATAACTTTTATTTAAAGCAAGGAAATGAAAATGAATTAATTTGAGAATACTGAACAACGAGTTTTCACACGCTTGAAAATGTTCATCGAGAAGGATGGCGTCCGTAAAGTAAACAAAACTATAGTTAAAATAAAGAATACTGCGTAACATTCAAATTTATAAACTTTTTTTAACATAAGGTAAAACGTGTTAGGTACTTTCTTTAAAACTATTAAACATTCTGCACTTACGCAATAAATCTTTTATTCGCGCCTTATTTACATATCATTGAAATGGTACAACTAAAAATATAAGATTACTATCCGATCTTCATAAACATGTTATCGTTCAACTCGGCTTCCATCACAAAACTCTCTGTTTGCCACTCGGGGAAAAATAAAATATTTTAAAAAAATCAATTCGTTGCGTTTACAAACGTGTTTTAATTTTGGGTGATTGAATGAATTCCAAAATCTGAATTACGATTATTCGCCGATTAAGCATTCCATTTCACCAAATCTGTCTGTCTTTTCAATTTATTTTTGAATATACTTGTCTTAATGCTATTCGATAATCGCGAACTGAAGGCTTTTGCAAAGAAGTTTTTCTGGAAATCGCCTTTGACGACATTGGTGCAATGTGGGTAGTAGTTTGGTGGGAATGAAAGAGAGATAACGATGTGTTTGATACGCTTTCCTACAGTCTAGTGGGAAGATATTACTGTTTGAGAAAATTTGCGCAAAAGCATCTAAAAAAACAATTTACTTTAAAGTCCCATTCTGTAGTAAATGGATGTAGAAACTATACATTTAAGAAAACAATGACAGAATCATTGATAACGCAGAATAATGATGTTATAATAATTCAATCAACACAGTAATCAAGAACAGTATAACTCTCAAAAAGAAAAGTGTTCTTCAATAATACACATGGCATAAATATATGATCACATGAGATAGTTAAGCATATATGATAGCCTCATTCAGTTGCTTATAAAACTGAGGGCTTCTTGTATGTGGAATATTACTTCTGTACTGATAAAGACTAAAGTTTGATGACATCTGAAAATTTGCTTTTCATTTACAATGCAAAGTACTGCATCATTTGCAATGACCAGTAGAAATCTCTGATGATATTAAAATAATTTCGCAGTGACTAGCACAAAATGTTTCATAAAATATTAAATGTTATTACATTCACTTAATGGCTAATGTTTTTTACGAACGTAAAAGTTTCCTATAATAAGTGAATAATGCTTCAAATTAAACAATTAATTGAATAAATTCAAATTGAAAAAAAAAATCTGAAAGCTTTCAGATTTTATATTACGCCCAAAGGGACGTTTTCTTAACATTTTGTGTATTACCTTTATTTATTAACTACCATGTTCTTCGCACTTAAAATTCAATCCAACAGCAACATCGCAAAATATTTAAAAAAGCGTATCTTTAGAATTTCCAATACATAGTCTCGCGCGCTAGAGATTTTTTTTTTTTGGGGGGGGGTAGTGTCACCATTGCTCGCTTTGAAATCGTTGAGTTTCTTAATCAAAAACTCATAAATGCTTTACAAAATATGATATAGATAACAAAACAAATTTCCAGATGCCCATATTCGGGTGGCGACGTACATTATTAAAAATTTGATGGATCCAGGTCTCGTTGTTTTATCACAATGCGAGAAACATGCATACATTTATACAGATTCTTCATTATTTAATTTCTTTAATACAGGGCGATAATATTTGGTGGCAATAATTTCAAAGTGATTCGCCGTTTATAGTGAACCGACGCAAAATGCCAAAACGAAATTAACAGTCCTTCGGACATAACGCTCCTTTGGGCTAATAATTCGGTATGTCATATTTATGAAACTTTGGAAAGTTTTGAAACAGCGAGATATACGCTTAAAATATTCCTTCTGATTCTTTTTAGTGGTGGATATCTTTAATCCAAGTCTTAGTCACAATATTCAACTGTTGGTTAATTTAATACGGGAAGACATTCCGAGTTTATTTGCTTCAGCTTGCTGCATATGGCTTATGGGGAACTTTCTAAATGAAACAAGTTTTTGTTTACATCACACGAGAAAACATGTGCTACCTCATGGGTTAAAAGAATGAACCTTGCGCTCTACTCATAGCATTCTTGCTAAAGATTTCAGTATACCTACTTTCATTGTTTTTGTGAGGAAAATGCACAATTTTATAAAGAATTATATATAATGGGGTCTCATAACACTGTCTGGGATTCGAGTCCGAGTTTAAAAATACGGCAGCCAACATCGCGAACCGCTGTATTGGTGCTGCATGGTATCAACGAGAAAACTGATAAATTTCCACTCTAAAAAATGTCTATTTCTGTGTCGGAAGGTTTTATGAAACAAACTAAAAAAATGGTTTTATATCCTTCCTTGTTATCGCATTCAAATTAAAATATGCAATATGCAGAAAAGAATTTTTTTTAAATGAACAAATAAAATTTGAAAAGTTTCGGACTTTAACGATCGACCAGAAGGTTTTGTTACGGCGTTTTACGCTTTCGCTGAACTAGCAGTCAACTAGGCTGCTCTTGCACTCATCCATTCCCCTTCCCCCCCTTTTTTTAGCTTTATTGTTAGGCATCGTTTCTTCGCACATACGCCTCATACAGTTCAACAACAAAATCACAAAATTTTTAATAGCTGCATAGCAGCATATGTTTAGAATTTCCGATGCAGTGTTAAGAGTTGGCATGCATTTTTATACTTTTTTCAATCTTTTCTCAGTTTATCATATCAATATTAAATTTTCTTAGTAAGACGGTTTACAAAAAATTTTGTCTTTTTATTATTAACTTTTTATGTGTTACCTTTATTTATTAAATATCACGTTCTTCGGAGTTACGCCTCATAAAATTAAATTCAACAACAAAATCACAAAATATTTAAAAACATCATATCTTTAGAACTGCCGATAGAGTGTTAGAGATTGCCTTGTATATTTTTATATTCGCTACCTTATTTATTTAAAAACTAGTCACTTGCGTGGCCAGTCACCTATCATAAAAAAAGAAAAGTATATAATGATTTTAATCAATCCAGCTAGTGTAATTTTAAAAAAATACTGAACATGTCTAATTAGACATCTTATGATTTTAATACATATTCATTTAAATCAGTCACATTCAAAAATAGGAAAAAAGTATTATTAATAACTGTGTTGATTGCTTTTAAATCGCTTAGTTTACTGCTCAATAACCTCCCAGATTAAGTTTGAAAATATCTTAGACTTTTCTTGAATGGCAACATGCTAGCGCGTGGTAGATATATTTCCGGCGGCGACACACGTTGCTTTCATACACTCGAGATTGTTAATTAAAATTTAAAGATAAATAGCTTATATTTTTCCAAATGGCAACAGTCTCGCGTGCCGGCTATAAAAATGTTTTGCTTCGAACAGTGTTGCCAATGTTGGCTTTCAAAACGTTGGGTTTGTTAATCAAAAATTCATTTTTATTAATCAAAAACGTTTTTACAAAATATGAAGTAAATAGTAAAAAAAATTCAAAATTCGGGCTTCCAGGTGCACATGTTCGTGAGGAGGACAACGTTATTCAAAATTTGAAACTTAATCATGGTTTTTTCATAGTGAGAGGAACGTACATCCATTCATGCAGATTCTTCACTAATTAATTTCTTTAAAAATAATACAAGGTGATAATATTTGGTGGCGACAATTTGAAAATTGATACGCCGTTTAAATTGAACCAACGCAAAATCCCATTTCGAGATAAATAGCCTGTTTTAGGCTAAAAATAATATCGATGTTTTGGCCTTAACGGGTAAATCATTTATTTCTGTTAGATATAAAATCAACAGAAAAGGGGTTTTCTTCATCTAAAACGTAAGTTGTTGCGTCACTATGCGCATTTCATTACCTGGCAAAATGAAAATTGTTGCTGTTTCACTTGCAAGAGCTCTATTTGTTGCAAGCCTTTGCTGGAAAATAATCCAATGAAAAGAATGCACTGCTTGGTCTTGAATAATTTAGTCCTTTCTTTATTAAACAAGTATAAAGTCTTCAAGTAGCATTAATTTACGATGGAATCATAACATAGCATTTTTCTTTTCCCTGCTGTTTAAGCGCCGCTATGTTAAATACCTCATACATGATTTTATGTTCTGCATCTTGAGCAGATTGGAATTAATCCTTAAATTAATAGCACGGTTTAGCTTAAAACTGCTTCAGATGTTAAAATGGAATCTGAATACGAAGATCAGATTGAAATTTATAGGTAGAGTTTTACTTTTACTCAACAATAAATTTAATTTTATGAGTTGATAACAGAAGTCTTTTATTTACTTTGTTTTTATGGGGGGGGGGAGGTCACTATAAAATTACTTAGAGCATTTGATATTTTTGTTTCTTTGATGTTGTAATTTTATTTTTTTAATAAACTGTACTTTAGATTCAAAATTTTAAAACCCATATTTACATTTAGTACTCTGAATCAAAATGTGAATGTTTTTACAGAATTATAAACATGTAAACTTATCATTAATATGCTATTTGAAATAAAATACCCCCATGCAGTCAACTAGCATTTCCCTAAGACAACTATCTCTGGAATAGATCAGTATTTCTAAGAACATGATCTCTCTAAAACGACCACTTCCAAGGAAAACTAAAATCATCAGAAACTGTGGGAATCGCCTTCTAGAAGGTTCAATATACAGAAGGTGTTCACACATTTTTGTAACGATTTTTTAAAGATTTATATATAAATAAACCTTAGATTTTATTTTCTAATATATTCAGTCTGATAACCCTTTTGTTGAATTACCATATTACATCTTGATTTCCAATATAAAAGTCCTTTCCTTAAAACATCAAGGTTGAGTTTATTCCGCACCTCCTTCACAATCTTCCACAGTCCATCTAATGTTTTAGGATGCCGCTTATACAGAGCTTGTTTTAAAAGTCCAAATGCACAGTAATCCATAGGAGACACATCAGGGGACTTGGGTTGGATGCATTTAAAGGATTCATTTCTCATTTTTTGAAAAAAAATAGAGCAGTAGATTTAGAGGTATGGCTTGGAGCCTTATCCTGATGGAACTTAACACACTGAAGACTGTTTGGATAAAGAGATGGAATTTCTTCTTTAGAAATAGGTGTTAAAACATATTTCTGACAGCAATCCGAATTAAATTTGACTTTTTTTTCAACTTTCCTCATTTTAAGTTTTCAGTTGTAAAAGAATACAGTAATAACCATAAAACCTTCAGGAAAATCTTTCTTTGTTTTCTCTGAATCAATATATTAAATCCTTTTCTCCTCTTTTCGATAGTAAATGGATCTTTTTCGATTGCAGCCAGATAAGTATACGCAAGCCTCATCAATTTTAACTATACGTTTTTAAATATCGTGATTGTCAATTTTCACCTGCCAAGTAATTTTCATACATCAGTCTGCACATACTCTTAAACTGAGAAATATGTTTCGGCGTTAGGCGATGAACATCATGTTTCTTTGTAATGATTAGATTTAAATCAACTTTTATAATTTTGTTCACAGTTCCTACGGAGATATTTAAAGATTTTGCAATAGTTCTTTGGGGGGGACTGGATTTTCCTTTAAAACATGAGATGCGACTTCAGATTTAATAAGAGCTGTACGTAGCTTTGTTGAGTATACATTTGTTGCCTTTTTCCCAGTCAGATGTAAACTTTGACGTTTCTTTCCTTTCATATTAATTATGTCACTTATTTGACGTGTAAAAATATTAAACCCATACATTTCACATCTTTTTTTTTAATAATTGAATAAGAGTATTTCTCCACGAGCAGTGCAAAAATATAGACATAGAACTATTGTTTATTTTTCAGCCTCGTTTTAAAGAAAAGAATATTTTTAATGCTGCAGGTGATAATTAAACCTTATTCCAATTTGATACCAGTCACATTTGTATTTTAAAATTAATATTTAAAAATCATGGAGAAAATCAAAATCGTTACAAAAATGTGTAAACGCGCTCTGTATTTATCAATTATAAGATTTTCGCGCGTATGCACGGATCAAAATATTTTCTCACACATTATTTTT
Source organism: Stegodyphus mimosarum (assembly GCA_000611955.2). Classification (NCBI taxonomy): domain Eukaryota; kingdom Metazoa; phylum Arthropoda; class Arachnida; order Araneae; family Eresidae; genus Stegodyphus; species Stegodyphus mimosarum. Next base: position 242,744 of record KK121469.1, on the reverse strand, counting down.
TATTCATACATTTATTTTTAATTATTTTCAGCTTTTTTAGGAAATCTTTTCTCGGGTATAATAAACATGACGGCACTTTTTCGGTCATTGTGAAGTTGTGACAAATTAACGTGAAAGTTCTAACAAATGAAAGACAGTTAAGAGTTCGAACAGATGAAAAGTAATAATTTTACGGACTTACCTGTCTTTGAGGAATGCTAATTATGAGCTTTAATCATCTCCAAGTTTCATTTGAGAAAACTCAATAAAACACATCACAAACTCCGTTTGTTTATGTTCGGTTTTAGCACATGGAACGACGGCGCGATAAAGAAGGAGCGTTCGAATACACGACTACTTTCAGGGTCACTAAACAAACCGCTTTTACAACGGCCGGTGATGAACGGCAACACAGTGTAAAATTCAACAATCACGTGACTGTGAAATCTCGTGGAAGGTCCATCTTGGCCTTAATAAACGACCTGATTTGGTCCAGTATCCTATATTTCGCAAAACGCGAAGAGAAATCTTTTCCGAAAACATATAGAACTTTTCATTCTTTTCATTCTTTTCAATCATTTGGCGTAGGAAATGGGGGCGGGGCTAGCCGGTCGAGCAAGAAGGTTATTTGCCTCGAGGAGACCATTAGCGTAACGATGTTTGGAATGTTTTAAAAAAACGCTAGGCAGTACTGTACGTAATGAATTCGTAACTCCATGTTGTAACTGGTTAGATATAAACATTACGGTTTTTTAATGTAATGTATTATTTATATAAATATAATTAAAATGTAAAATTAATTAAATCTTGATAAAAGCTGAAATTTTTTGTTTGGTAAATAAAGTTTTAAAATTCTTGCATGTTAAACTGTAATACAGTTTCAGAACATTATTTAATATAATTTATTGTTGCGTTTGCTAAAAAAAGTGAAGAATTCCTAAAATTACATGTATGCCACTTTGTATTGTAAAGATATGAGCCACCTTTATAGCAGTGAACAATGAATGTGTTTTACGTCCGGCATTATATTGGTTAACCGCCAAATCCAGGGCATTGGTTTGATTTCATTAATTATACCAAAGCACACAAGGGCTATCTACGTAAGGGGAGGGACGCCTTCGTGGAGGATTTTAAAAGGGAAATTAGCTCGTACCTACGTTACACATGGGGAAAACACATATTCAGCCAGGCCGTCCAGGTGGAATCGAACCCAGGTGGAAATAGCAGCGTTCTGCGACTTTACTAGTTGACTGTTGGTCACCTTCAGAGCACTGGATAAGCAAATGGGGAGATGGCGAGCGGGCACAACGAAACTCAAATCTAATGTTACTTGGTTTTTACCAGCATGTGAGTTAAGCGTTCAAAATAATCATATTAGAAATGTTACAGTAGCTTAGACGGTGTTTGTTAGTTCGAAAAATTATTAGTTTGCACTGCACGAAAAAGAGCAACCACCACGCTCATCGTCCGATTAGTTTTATCCTAATCAGCTGTTTTATTCCCACTGATATACTAGAGTCATGTAATGAAAATAGTACCATTTCTTTTAGAGAAATTTTGTTTCCATTGACAGGTGGCAGGTGACGGATGATGGGGCCATTTGGTGTCTACCAGAGGTAAACATATGTAAGCCCCTCGTTCTCCATTATCCAGTGTTTATTGAAGAACGTAAAAATTTAGATACGTTACATGGCCATACATGGGCTAGATGGCGATACAATGGCTACTTTTTCGGAGACAGAGGATGCAAGGCGCATATTGTAATGCCAAAATATAAGACAGAGTACATAAAATAGAAAACTTAAATACTTAAATAATACTTAATAATACTTAATAATAATACTTAATAATAAAATATTTATGAAATATAAATATAAATAAAATACATACAAAGCATATATCCATCATAAAACATAGATTATAAAATACATGTAAAGCCCTCTACATGAGATACATAAACAATACAAATCAATTACATACGGAAGACGAACCTTTGTTCATAGTTTAATACAGTTTTTGCATTAAACTGCAAGTTGCTCAGTGTTCATCAGTTGTACTTATACTGGATTACATATATATATACCACAAAGATGAGATGATGCTAGATAAGACAAGCAAGTTTTTCTCAGAAGAATGCCTTGTTCAATGAGCCTGACAAATGTCCTGTCCTAGGACTGAGACTGAAACCAGAATCTTGCAAATTTTGGTGACTACTGTTCGATTTGTAACCAGGATAAATATTTGTATGCTGCCGTCTTGTTTGTACTGCTTGAAGGTTGTATGGTTCCTCACTCCTTTTTGTCTCAGATGAACGTTGAGGAACCTAGTGAACTGTGTAGCGACTTATCGTTGAGTTCAAACAACTAAGCTGTAGACTCGAGAAGGGTGAAAATACCCTTTTATTCACTCAAATTAAAATAACAGTCAGCCGCTTTCTCAGGTTTACAAAAAAGCCTCTACTCGGGCTTAAACTAAAAATAAGAAATAAGAACTAAACTATAACTAAAAGAGACTTAGCCGAAGCTAAACACAAGTATCTAAAGTAGTCGGCCCTTAATTTAAACTAGCCGGCGAATATCAAAAGGCACGTAATAAAACGGCCGAGCGTAACAGCTTCAAGAGAGACTTAGCCCGAAGACAAACACGCGCTACTCAGGATTCCTAGCTCTCTCTCACGAAGTAAGTTGAACCTTCCTTAAATACTTCTTTTAACTCATATGCATTCAACGCTATTCTTAAAACTCATTCTGGTAGGGAGTTGTAAGTAGAAAAAAGAATTGCTAGGAAAGATATAACTTACAAGGTGGTCGTAGATGTGAAGAGATGGTAAGAGGACAACTGTACGTGTAATGGGAAAGGTTGCTCTGTTGACCGCAGAGACAGACATCAATATGGGTGATGTCATTTTTTTAAATAAGCTGGAAGAGTGCCCGCGTCCTGTTATTCCATTCTTTCTGCCCGAGTAGAGGAATGGAATAACAGCGTCAGGATTAATGCCTGACGGTGAAGACGTTTAAAGTGAAGCGACGGCTTTAATAAGTGACACTGCCTTGCGTCAGCCGGCTCTTCGGTTAGAACAACAGCCATTTCATTACTTTCGAAACCAACATGTGCTTTAACCCATACATGTTGGATTCTGGTATGTATGTTATTGTATAATTGTTCTTGAATGGATGTTATGAGAGGAGATGTGTGCCGAAGATTTAGAATGGCCAGAAGATATGATTTGCTGTCAGAGTAGATAACTGCATACGGATTATTTTCTGTTGCAGTTTGCTCATGGTCTTTAACATCGACAATGCCTCCGCCTGGAAGATGTTATTGAACTGTTGCAAGTTCCCTTTACAGATATTTGTAATTTGATAATATTTATACTGGACATAGGCCAGCCAACTCCTTCCCCGGTTGCATATATCACAAATGTAGATCGGTATCGCCATTGAAGTAGGGGTTTCAAAAAATGGACCAATGAGCATCTATTCTACTCTTGAGACGCTAAATCTTTGAAACTCTTCAGATGAGCGTATGTTGTTGTTTACATTTTATTTTGCATTTGTTTCGCATTTATATATGTATCGTGCATAAATGCTGCTATCATTTTAGTAGAAAATCTCATGGTGATTTCATTTTATAAGTTTCACTTTCGTGAAACTTATCATGCACTGATATTCAGATAAATGTTCGTAGCATAATATCGCTCTTTATATCGAGAAAATGACTCAGGCTACAATTAGCCTCAAATATTATGCATTTACTAAACACCGGTGGATTAAGAGAATTCAAGTGTATAATTTTTTTGTTGAGTTGAGAATAACTGGAAGTGTTACAATGAATCTAGTATTTCTTATCTCAGTGCTTGCAATCCTTTGATTTTGAAAGTATAAGACTCAAAATATATACCGCGAATGATCTGTTTATACCTATTGTTAACATTAAAAGTTATACATGACTAAATTAAATATATTCATTGTGAATAACATAAATTCTTTCTGCTAGAAGAGTATTTTTTGTGCTGGCAACACATTTAAGAATGAACAATTATTAATGTGTAATTTAACACTCAAAATGTGTAGGAATGCAAATTAGGAAAGTTTACTTCGAATAAAACTGTGCATTGCCTGTTATTATAGAACTTATTTTTCATATTAGACTGCAATAAAAAAATGCCAAGACTTCCAATATTGGCATATATAATTATGCTTATATTTGATCTAACTTCGCACTGAAAATTTTCACAAGAAATCCACGGTGCTTTAATTTTGTACAGGAAATTACGTGGCAAAACATTTTCAACTATTTTGCTTAAAGTTCAGCAAAGGTCATGTGAAATGACAGAAATATTACTGAAAACCCATTGGTCCATTCTAGGATCCACTCCCTCGGCGGCGATATAGATGTGCTCTTATGAAATATGCTCCCCGGTCCTCGAGCCGTCAGTGTAAAATACCTGTGCATCGCACGGTATAAGGTATGATCTCATGTTATTGATGTTCATACGAATTCTTCGTCCCTTGTAAACTAGGTGCAGTTGATTGAGATGTTTCTGATGCTCGTAGAAAGCTTGGCTGAACATAATGCTTTGGAAAGCTGCACCTTTTCGTTATTGCAGGATATGAAGGATGGTGGTTTACTGTTCCAATCATAGGTACAATAGTAGCAGACGAGGAGATGCTTCTGTTTTCTGCCTCGCATTTGAGAGAACAGTATGGCAGCTACATACACGACCGTTTTTTTAATGACTGTACAGTAGGAACCAACTTGATGTTTCTTCCTGTCAGCCTGACGCAGGGTTTGTGAGAAGGTTTGGTGTCTGGAAGTGGGATGGTAAGGACTGTCAATTTCTCAAATGAGATCTGTAGTTTTAAACCATTGTACAGGGTTGTGAACTGGTTTCAGGTATTCGAACTTCATTATTCTATATCTTTTTTGTGCTATCACTGTCCAGGAACACAATGTCATCTGCGTATGCAATTAATTGCGTATATTCATTGCGTATAGTCAGTAGCAAGAGCGATGTATTAGAAACTAAGGCAGCTGGTGAAAGCATTTGCTGTATTCCAAGAAAATATATAAGGGGCCGTTAAATCCATTAAAGAATATATGAAAGCAGTTCAAGAAAAGATGCAAGAGGTCCCAGAAGAGATGAAAGAGGGCCAAGAAAAGATGCAAGTGGGCCAAGACTGAAGGGGTCGTCAAATCAGTTTAAGAAAAGATGGACGCTAGCAAAGAAAAATGGAAGGATACCGTCAAGTCAGTTCAAAAAAAGACTGAAGCAGGACAAGAGGAAATGAAACGAGAAATAACTGGCATAACGGAAAACAAATCCAGCGTATGGAAGGCAGAACAGATGGATTGAAAATAAAATTGGAAAAACTGGAGAAAGAGTTTCTGGTGCCGAACAACAAATCGAAGAGAGAGTTTCGCCAAAGAACTTTACAGCTTAAAGAAATCCATAGCTACAACAGGAAATAATTCTTCTGTAGCCTTTAAATTCATAACCTTCCTGACCCTCTCTAAAGCTAACCACGTACGATAGAAAGACATCCTGCCACGTGTACAACATTCAATTCTCTGTAATGGTGGACGCAAATGGATGGGATTTCCAAGCTAAGGTCTGGCATCTTGCAGCTTCTCTGAGAGCAGACACATATGTCTTTCAAACTCTGACCGAAATCCAGAGGCTAGACTTCGAAGCTCTATCCGTCGCGTTGAAGGAGCGCTTTGGCGAGAAGTATTTAAAAGACTGTAGAAGGATTCAGTCAAAACCTCGCAACAGAAATCCGTTGAAACACTTTAGGAGCACACCACAGACACTGAAAGGCTATCTTCATCGCGCTTTTTCAGTCAACGGAAACAAGGAAAATCCTGTCCCTGCAGTACTTCATCAGTGGTATCCGGGATTCTGATATAGAGAAAGCCATGAGAATGGCGGATGTCAAGAATTTAAATGCGCTTTAGAGTGCGTCATGAAATTCTAGGAACCCCTACAAGCAAGCTGGAACTGCGATGGTGAAGGCTATGTAGAAGGAACTGCAAAGCACAGAAGCTAAGACCGCTTCCTAGCAAGGACGCAGGGAGTTTGCCAGATACTGTGAAGCCCCATTTTAACCCACTGTCGGTTTTCCTTCCTGAGTAAGAAAATGAACCAAACTTGGAAGAAAATTTCTAACCTTTGTCTTTCAAGAAGGCTTCGTTTCCTACTTTGAATGTGTCTCAAAACGGTTTTACCTGCAACAGAAATTATTTCCTTCCCCCATTCATTTCCCGACTCTCCGCTGATGAATTACTAAGTGACGAAGGTGTAAAACGCTGACCCTCTTTTTCCACCTCTGATTTGCGACAGGAGTTGAAAAAAAGCCTTGTCATGTGCTGTGTTAAAAGTTTCTTGTTCTGAGGTTTCTTGTTCAGCTGAATTGATGTATGCTAAAAACTAGAAATTATTTATCAGAACTTTCACAACTGTCAACATATCGTTTCCTTCTCATGTCTTACAATATGAATGATATTTTCTACAAAATCTTATGCTTGTATTTCATTCATTCTTATGTTTGTGTTTCATTCATTCTTATGTTAGTTTTTTCACAATTATGAAGACAGAAAGCTATTTCGTACAATAATAATTCAAAAAATAAAAATTAATTACATTTTAAAAATTCATTTCTTCATTGATATTTACTGAAAGAAACATGGTTGGTAAAGAACGTTTCTCGTAAAATGAACAGGTAAATATTATTAAACTGAGTCAAATAAACATAAAAGGTACTTCAGTTACAGTTAAAAGTTCTGTATTTGTCAACATTCTATACACAGTTGTTTAATTTATCAAGCAATAAGGAACTACTTCATTTCTGGCAGTATTAATAGCATCTACGGAGATACACTTTCAGTAGGCAAGAAACTGTACAGACATTAGGTTATTTAGAAGCAGCAGATATGAAAAATGAGCAACACCTTCGCCGGCCTGGGGATTAGGGGACCCAATCGCCAAATCCTGGTGGTGGAGAATCTTCATCCACCACCTTTTTTAAGTTTGGGCGCCAATGTAGAGACATTACACTATTCTGGAAGCAGAAGACATGAGCAATGCCCTCGGCATGACTCGAAGCACGGACCTCTCGAATGTGCGCCGAGCGTGCTGACCACTACACCACGAAGGCATGCGAAGAAGGCGGGAGAAATATCTTATATACTCCCTCCTTTAAAGCGCGACTGGGGTTTTGGGGACCCAATCACCAAAGCCCGGTGGTGTAGAATCATCATCCACCACCTTTTTTAGTTCGGGCGCCAGTGTAGAGTCATTAGGTTATTTCGGAAGCAGGAAAGTGAAGAAATGAGCAACGCCTTCGCCGGGAATTGAGCCACGGACCTCTCGGTTACGCATCGAGCGCGCTGACCGTTACACTACGAAGGCATGCGAAGAAGGCGGGAGAAATATCTTATAAAATAAAATGTTGGCAATGGTGTTTGAAATCAGTTGCGGTTGATTATGAGCTCTTTTTTGTGTAATTTAATGGTTATGATTAATAATGCTTCATCCGTCTTAAAACTGTTCATCATTGATTCATGTCGAGTTGCTTTAAACGAAATGCATAACACTGTCATTTAAATCGAATGATCATTATTCCAACATTTAGTTTTTAATTAGTTTTACTGTTTAGCAGCTTCTGTATTTTCACAAAAAAGCATCGTACTTTTTGTGTTCGGACCTGCCCTGTTTTGTGCCTTGTACTTCGACAGTTGACAATTTTGTCATTTTATTTGTTTCAATTACTAGTTTTTAAAGCCTCTTGCTTAATTGATTTTGTCCATTTGGATTTTGTTTTATCATTTATTTTATCACTTAGGTTTGCAATTTCTAAGTAGTTTATGCTACTATTTTACATTTTTATTTCCTACTTTTTTTATGTATATTTGTTTCCTTTGAGTACGAATTCATGTAGTGAAAGATCTGTGCTCATTTGAGACTCATTTGAAATATAATTTTAAAATTTAAGCTTAAAGAATTGCAAAAGCGCTATGGAGTCTCAAACGGTTCATCAAGGAATCAAACATGTATTTAGAACTCATTAATCGACTGAGTTTAAAGCTTCAAAACACTTTTCCCTTGACAACTGTTAGAAATGTTATTTCCTTTAAGCCTTCTCTGGTAATAGATATTCAACTCTAGGAATCTGGCATTTAAAATAATATTTTGTTTTTTAGAACATTGTAATTCGGTTTAGATGTTTATCGGGTGTTTAAGATGTAAATGAAATGCAAGCATTTATTTCAGAGGCAACCAAGTTGATGTCTTCGGCTGCATTTAATCTCAGAGGGTGGGTTAGTAACTCGTCAATATAAAATTGTAGAAAACGTTTTAGGATTTATATGATACTGTTTATATTAGATGAACTAGGATGTAATGTACCTTTAATAAACTGCTTAGAAAATCCTTTGACAAAAAGATTACTTTTCAAAAAATATTTGGTCCTATTGGTTTTAGTGCTCCTGTAACCTTAATTCCTAAATTATTACTGCAAAAAATACGTGGTATCTAAAATTAAGGTGGATGAAATTTTACCAACTGACATAGGCAATTAATTTCAAAAGTAGATGCAATAACTCAGGTACATAGAAGAGTATAAGATACCTCGTCATGTAATCATCAACACCTCTGGTACACTACATGTATTTTATGATGCTAGTCAAGTTACGTTTCCCTGTTGTATATTCCTAAGGACAAAATTCGAAGGAAATGTTTACATATGTCTTCTTATGACAAAAGCTAGAGTTGCTCCGACAAAAGCATTGATACTTTCATGTCTTGAACTCACGGCAACTCTAACACTGGAGCTTGTCTTTTTTCCTTCATCAGAAATGAGCTGAAAGAAGATCTCAAAGTGTATTTTTGGGCAGATTCGACCGTTGCTTTAGCCTGGGTAATGAATCCTGGTCCATGGTCGGTCTTTACTGAAAATCAAGTAAAGAGAATTAAAAAGCTCACTGAGTTAGAACAATGAAATTATGTACCAGGAAATATGAATCCTGCAGATTTGTCATCAAGAGGTTGTCTTGCCAAACAACTCTTAAAATCTGATGGTGGGAGAGTCTAAAATGGACGTATGATGCCCCTCAGAAATGGCCTTGTAATATTCCTGTTCCCGAATTAAATGAAGTAGAAAATGAAAAGCGAAAGACTTATTCTTTGTACAAAAAACAGCAAAATGGAAATGATAATAACCTATTTGGCTAACAAATTTTCTAGTTATACTAAAATTGTAAGGATAATTGCATGGATGCTCTGTTTAAAACGGAAAACTCTAGATGTTTCAAAACCTCATTATATTACTCGGGAAGAATTTTCTAAAGCTGAGAAAACAATTTTCCGATGCATTTAATCTGAACATTTTTAGGGAGAAGACAGTAAGAACAGGTTGAGGACTCTTCAAGTCTATAAAGATGATCAAGGAATTCTGTGAATGAAATCAAGAATAGTGGATAAAAATAATACCACAGAATATACGTGTCCAGTTGTTCTTTCCCCTAAACATCCTTTAGTGGAGTGAATGATAGAATATAAACATTTATTTCATAAGCATGCTGGAACTCTTTCACAAGTTTGAATTTTAAAGGGAAGAAAAACAGTAGGTTCCATTGTACGAAAATGCATTGTTTGTAGAAAAAAAAACTGTCTAGTGCTCTCAAAGTTACTGTTCCACCTCTTCCAAACGATCGCACACAGATTACTTCCACTTTTCAAGTAACTCGAGTCATCTTAGCAGGACCATGTTTTACTAATTCAAAAAAGAAATGCTGCTGGATTGTTATTTTTACCTGAGTGGTATACAGAGCTGTTCACCTCGAATTGATCCAATCCATGAATAGTATTGCTTTTATACAAGCTCTAAGAAGATTTATAACTCGAAAAGGTAGACTATCAGTTATATATTCTGATAACGGTACTATTTTCACTCGAGTAAATTCAGCTTTAAAACAATCAAATTGGGATGACACTCACGGTGAATGTATTTTACAAGATATTAAGTTCAGCCCTCCACTGCTTTTTGGTAGGGAGGTTTTGGGGAGTGCTTGATAAGGATATTAAAGGATCTTCTAAAGAGAAATCTCGGTCGAGCATCATTAAGTTCCGAGGAGCTGAGCACACTACTATGTGAATGCGAATCTATCATGAATAACCGTCCAGTGATTTATCTAAGGAAGCTGATGAACTGGGTGTATTGAAATCGTCAATGTTTTTACAAAGTCTTCCGGGAAATGAAGTAGCTGATCTAGATCACATCGAAGCAGTTACTTTGGTGAAAAGGTAACTTATCTGCAAACTATGGGAGAGAAATTGAGAATGAAGTTTAAACTGAAATATAAAACAGGCAAAACGACAACCTTGTATTCGGCGCAGATTTTGTAAAATCCCAAACGATTTCGAGGGCAAAACGGGTCCCCCTTCATCAGGAGCAAAAAATTCTGCAAAAGCGAGAAAGCGAATGCTGATCGTACGTCGATTTTTTTCATGCATTGTATGTTTCTCAAGTCTCTTACACGGTAGTTTCCAAGATTTTCTTTGGATCACTTACGTTTTTTAAATATGTATCTTTCAATCGACATAACTCGGTTTTTGGTACCAATTTCACTGAGATAAGAAAATATGTTGGCCTTTGTATTTCTTTGGAACTAAATTTATATTTAATTTACATTCCGACTTTTTACTTTACCTTGAAATTAACAACACCTAATTATCATGCAATTTTAATGACGTGTTATAAATATTTAATCATCACAATTTTGAATGAAGTAACCTAAATGTTTTCATGCATCTGGGTTCTGTCGTTCTTCATTCTTATATATGTATACGAATATATTGTTGCGTGCTTACGGGCTCCTAATGGATTCAATGCACAAATCGTACAATATCGCAATATCACAAACGTTAAACAGAACTCAATTCAAAACAGAGAAAGTTAATACAATCTCACAGCGAATTCGCTACAATCAATAACAACGCTAAGTAAACATACAGTTCGCTTAAAACAACAGCAACTGAGCTGAGGTGTTTTAATTCGGCTTTTATAACCATTTTTAGTTATTCACTGGAACATTCTGGTAAAATCTATTTTTCTGGATGGCAACAGCAATTACGAGATATTTATTTATTAAATATTAAATGTATGCGCTCTTGTATTTTTACTTTTCCGACGCAGCTTTCTCTTCAAATTCGTCTGCGTTGCACGGAAAAATAAAACAATTTTAATTACAATTATAAATAAATACAAAATCCGTAACACCGCCCCCTTCCCAAGGACTGCACGTCCCGGGCAGTATAATCCCTGGACAGGAAGTCAAACTTACAACTAAGGCATCAATTCAATAATAAACATTACATTACAATAACAAACTAAACAATAATTGCAATAAGTAATTTCAGCAAATCAAATACTAGCAGACACTAAATGCAAATCAAATATTACCAGATATTAAATATAAATCAAATACTATCAGAATACTAAATACAAAGCAAACACTGTCAAATACTAAACACAAAAAGGACCATGGTCTTATACTATTTACAGTTATGGATCCGAACCACTACGTCGTTCAGCCTGTTTAGGACTGTGCACGGATTATACCAAGGTGACTATAATTTAGGACTGAGTCCCTTTCGTCGAATCGGGTTCCACAACTACACCTTGTCTCCTTCGTTGAGTCAAAGTCCAGTAGCTCGGATGTTGTATCGGGTCTTCAACTTCTCCGTCGCCAAGTTGATTCGTTCTCGTGCAGAACGATGCATCACATCAAACTGGGCCTGGACATCTTGGATGTATTTCTCAAGCGATGAAGACGCATCCGTTGCGCAACCAACCAAGAGATCACATGGCAGACGAAGGTCAAGACGGATGAGCATCTGGGATGAAGAACTGCCGGTACAGGTTTCTCTTCGACTCTAGTATGATTTCGGCAGCCTTCTGAATAGGTTCTTCCAGACAAGGCTTCCACGTTTCGAGGTGAAGATTCCTTCTGATGTCGGATAGTTATGTCCACTGATGCTGAAAACAGTTTGTTGTCTTTGAAGTCCAAGGAAAAATTGTTATTTCCTTAAAAAATCCAATCCAAGTATACAGGGATCTGTGATATCCGCCACATTATACTCATGAAACACTAACTTTGAATAGTTCAAAGCAAATGAATCAAGAAGCATTCTACACAGATAATACATTCCAGCTTTTCATGCGTGAAAACCTCATATTCCTGTAAATTTAATGTTACATTCTATTGATTTTGATACCGATTGTCCGAGGTAAATCAAGGTACTGGAAGCAAAACAAATTCTGCAATTTTTGCCCCATCAGTATAAAAAGAGATTGTTCTAACACTTAGAAAAAGCCTTTTCCTACAGGAGATTAAGAACTGTTTCTTATGTCTTATTTTTCGACGTTAGATTTTATGATTATTAAGACTTTGAAATTTTATTTACTTTTTTTTTATTTCAGTTGTGACAACAATTAAATTCATCGCATAGTAACGAATTGCCATACTGACGATAAGCTTGGAACGACAATATTACAGATTTCATCTTTGAGGTTGTATTATCATGATATGTTTCCTCTGTTGTGCTTAGATACTTTCAACTGGTAAATAAATAAATATTTAAATACCAATGGAGTCATCATTTTGAAGACTTATGCTGACATCTCAAATTGGTGACCCGGATATTTGAAGACATCATGTAAGGATGCTGAACAACGGCAAAATGGAAACCAGTTAACAATTTAGCTGACCTCTAACTCTTAAAAATTGTAAGGTAGTGAAAGCAAACTTTCATTTACTCCAGTTATTGCAGTGTCTTTGTGGAGTTTCTTTAGGGAAAAAAATGTCTTTACGGAATACTTTCTAAGGGAAACTAGCTTGTACCTACGTTACACGTTAGGAAAAACTACAAAAGTGTCCTTGCAGCCAGCTCTTTCAATCAGTATTCGGAACCATGACGAACTTAGTTCTTAATCACTCGTGCTCTAGTGGATCTTATGAGCTTTATATTTTTGTTCTTCAGGCTAATTAATGTCAAACTCACAAGAAATGCACCAAAATTTAAAAAACTGCTTTTTGATGAAAATACTCTAGTAAGTTTGATTTATCAAAAATTTCGAGATATGTCAGATTTCAGGACTTATACTGGATGTCCCTACATGTGTCCATATAAACATATCGGCATATATGTGTGTGCATACGTGAGGATATGTTCATCATCCCATATTTACACATACATACATGTATATATATTGCTATTATTAGCCGAAAATTTTTAGAAAACTAAATATTACTAAGTAAATCTCTTAAAAGCGTCTTGCAGCAGCTGAAATTAATAATAGTGGAAAAGATTATGGAATTTAATAATTTTCTCAAGTTTTTAGGCCCTCTCTTGGAAAAAAAGGCCATATTTACATTTTTTAACATTTACTGCATGCTTAAAAAGTCATAAAATAATGATGTAAAATTTTATTTGGACATGGCAAAGCAAACAAGGGCTATCTACCTAGGGAAGGCAGGACTTCCTAAGGATAACTCTGCCATATTCGTTTTCGTGTCTATTCGTGGTACACCTTTGGGAAATCACGAAAAACGCCCAAGCAATCAAACGCTTGCGTGGGCTCTAGCTCTTTTCAAATTACTAGTACTCAGTCACTAACCGCTACTACTACTACTACTAATCACTCGGTCACTATCAAGAATATGCAAGAGTAAGAAAAAAGAGATAGCAATTAATTACTTTCTTTGTCAGTCAGAAATGCATTAACTACATTCTAAGCCCATACGTGGCTGAACACTGGTAGTTTGACACGGCTTAATAACCTTGGAATGGCTTGGCTGCATAGGTGTTTTCTCCATATACAACGTGTATACAATGAGATTCTCCTTAATCTTCCAAGAAAGCAATTCTATTGTTAGGTAGATATCCCTCGGTGATTTGTTTAATTCAATTTCTATATTTTACAACGTATAACGCGCATCTATAATTTCGAAGTATATTTATTTAAATTTTAGGAATATTCGTCGTATAACGCGCACCCAATTCTTTACGAAGAAACCTAAAAGGTACATGTACAATGCTCTTATCTTTTGAGGTCACATATTCGAAGATTTGTCCTACCCTTTCTAATAATGGTACATCGAAGTGACAAGTGATAACGGGAACAATATATATGTCGGTTAAATGCCTAAGGGTGTAAATATACATACAAAAAGGGAGTATTACGGGAACAATATATATGTCGGTTAAATGCCTAAGGGTGTAAATATACATACAAAAAGGGAGTATTGTATTCAGTGCAAGTGTCTAGAAGAATGCAATTGTAGGATTTCTAGAAAAGGGGGATATAATTTGGAGTAAGAATGCACTTCCAACCAAAAGAATTCGCGGAATTTATGATTCAGGTGTTTTCTCTTTCTGCGGTCATTTGAAGCCATGATTTTGAAGCGAACATAGAAGGTTTGAGTTAAAATACAATTGATTTAGAGTTCCTTTTAGTAGTAAATATGGCTTTTGCTAAACGAAACAACACAGTGTTTGTTTCAAATGTAAAAACATTCAATTTGCGAGAGAAAATGTAAATCAGGCTGCAGCAAGGATGCTTGATGTTGGTGAAAAAATGGAACGGATGATGATTATTTATTTATGGAACAGAGTAATAGTGATGGCAAAGATGAAACAGAAATCTACGATGTGCCCCGAAGATATAATGGAAGACAAACATGACGAACTTTTCATGCATCCGATAATGAAAAGTTTTAAATTCAAAAGTATGTCATTTCTTTTAAATAAAGAGAATAAGTACACGTAAAAATATAACTTTCGTACGGTGACTTTTCCCATCCTTTTTTAATCTATCATTTTTATATCTGGCGTATAAAGCGCACCCGTAAATTTTGACCATATTTTTGGTGTTAAAAGTGCGCGTTATACGCCGGAATATACTATAAATACACAGACTTGTTTTAAAGAAAGAATTTGAATAAAGTGCTTTTTCATGCAAAAACTTTATATATGCGAGTCTAAGAATTTTGTGCACACGCTGTTTGAGGTTAATAATACAAGTAGTAAAACAAGTTTTATAAAAAAAGTTGATGTGATTTTTTGCAATATTTCCACTTAAAGAACAAACTAAAAATCTCTAAAATTTAATATTTGAGCCATTGCACAGAGCGTAAAATATTCTTTCAAATAAAATTTGTATAAAAGTTTTAGCATAATTTCTGATTTAAGGCGAATTTTTGAAAATCGGAAATATTTTTTAATTGTTTGAGGTAAGAGAATTATTGGAAGCAAACGATTGATAATTCATTGTTGAAAAATGATTTCAATCAAATACTTTGATTGATAACGTGTCATTAAGACTAAAGACTAAAATTTAAAAAGTAAAAAAAAGTTTTTATTCAAAACTGATAAAATCTTTAATAAACCAAAAGGTGAAAAAATAATTTATCGTACAACTTAATAGGAACAAGAGATTAATTAAACCTTTTCATAAAATTCGTGTATAGTTTTTATAACACAGATAATGAAAGCATAGCCTCTTAAATAAGGAAATCAAATAATAGAATCGCGCTGTCAAATATATAAGATTTATAAATTTATCAAGGGAACAACATATTTTTATTATTCGTGACATAAATTTGTAGATGAATTTTGCAAACAGAATTAATTTAATCTCGTGTTCCCATTGAACTGCATTATAAATGATTTAGTGAGTTATACATAAAAGCTTATTTTATAAATTCCCTTTTTTAATTACTTAAACTGCTCTAAAATGGAAAACTGTGATTCCTTTCCTATATACATTAATTTGCTAACTGATAATACATTTCTTGTTCCCTTAGAGCCAAAGAGTCAAGATTTGTCCCTGCGCTAATGACGGTGATTACCCATTGTCTTGAGGGTTGCATGAATCCTTGTTCCCTTAGACATTTGGGAGTGGAGGAGAGACTCCGAACTTACCTCTCTTGGCGTACCTTTTCATTGTAAGAAATGCACTGGACGGCATATACTCTAGGAAAAATTTAAGATAACTATTTTCCATAACAATTCGTTAAGGAGCCTGCATACAAAAACGAGATAAGCTGGGACAAACCATTCAAGCGTTAAAGCATCAGATTTCTGAAATGAGTGGCGGCAGTAACAGACTCCTCGTCATGGGATTTATAAACGTTCGCTCCTGTATCGATGGTCATATTGGACTTCCTTATAACATGACCTTCGTTCCAGGAGACACTGTTACCAGCAGCCGAAAAGATTTGCTCAACCGTTGGAAGGTAAACTCATCTGGATGCCGCCAGACGTTTCCCTCCAGACTGTGTCCGGTGATAAAATCGACATCGATGAAAAGTTAAGCGTTAATATCCCGTTCTAAAATGCTGCAATCATCACTCAGTATATGTAGCTGCTATTACATACCTTTGCATATCTGGATTACATTTTGTAAGGGGATACAATTTTCCCTTGGACTTTGAAAATAACGAGCTGCATTCTGCCTCTGAGAACATAGCACTGTTCGGAATTAAAAATAAATGAGTGGAATCCGTCCGCCATATAATAGTTCAAGATGATAACATACTACCAGGAAGAAAAGAATTTTTACTACTGGATCCATAGCTCTAAAAAGAAACTTTTGATACTGCATAATGAAATATTCTAAGAACTGCAATAGCCCGAAAGGAGTACTAATAGCCTCGGCACTCGTCTACCTATCGAGCATAATCACTCCAGTGAGATTTGCCAACATAAGTGATAAGGCGAAAGTTATTAGGAAAGACGAAGTGATTGCAGCATATACTCCAGTAATCTGCGTTAAACGAATCAGTAGTCCTCCAGTCTCTGTGTTTTCGGAGAGCCTAACATTGGAGCTATTGCAGAATGCATAACTAAGTGATTAAGAGAGGAGTGCTGCAGAACGTCATTCAAGTATTTCAAGATGTTTTCTTCCGTACGCCTTCTGATATAGGTCGAACCAGTTTAGCATAACATAGAATTAATACGACTGGGGGGTCATTCATCAATTAAACAATACCCAAAATGTCTACCGTTGCTAAACAAGAAATACGTAGGGAAAAAGTCTAAAGAATATGTAAGAAAGCGATATTTTTTAGCATTCAGCAAGCCTGTGGCCATCTCCCATCGTCCTGATCAGAAAGAAAGATGGTTCAAATAGATTGCAAACACATTATGAGTTCACTATCCCCAGTTGAAGGACAACTTTAAGAAAATCAGCTACCCTCTTTTAACGACATTCTGGACACTTTTTCTAGAAGCAAGTGGTTTTCGACGCTTGATTTATAGAGTGAATATTGGCAGGCACACTCTAACGACTGAGAAGAGATGGCATTTACTACCAGACAAGGACTTTCGCAATTCAAGGTGATGCCGTTTGGATTATGTAATGCACCGGCCAAATTCGAGCGTCTCATATAGACCGTCCTGAGAGGTTTTTCCTACGAAGCCTATTTTATATACTTGGATGGCATCATCATCGTCGGGAAAACATTGGAACACAATTTGAAAAATATTAGGAAAATGCTTCAGAAACTGAAGGAAGCCAATATAAATTTTAAGTCCTGCCAAATGTAAATTGTTCAGCCAGGAAGTGACTTACCTCGGACATGTCATCTCTGCAGAAGGTGTGGCGTGTGTACGGATTCAGAAGAAGTGTCGGCAATTAAAGACTGGAAACGTCCGGAAAATGTCCATCAGCTGGGAAGTTTCCTGGGGCTTTGCAACTACTATAAGAGATTTGAGAAGGACTTTTCTTCCATCGCAAGACTCTTTCACAAAGTAATAGAAAGAAAGGAAAAGTTCTTGGGGACAAAAGTATGTTAGGGTGCATTTAACAAACTGAAAGAAGTTGTAATAACAGCGACAATGCTGCCGTATCCTCAGCTAGGCAAAGCATTTATTTTTGACTCGGATGCTAGCAATGAGAGTGTCAGTGCTGTTTTGTTCCAAGAAAGAAACGGTCAAGGATGTGTCGTAACCTACTGCAGCAAGTGTCTATCTAAAATAAAATGGAATTAATATATCACCAAAAAAAGAGATGCTCGCCATAGTTAAAGCCGTAGAACATTTCCACAGCTACCTCTACTATTGGAGACAGCCGCTTCAGATAAATTTCACTATACGATTATGTGCTCCAATAGCGAATCTGTAAAGCCAAATGAAACTGAAAGTACTGACATTTCAAGCAATGTATTGTCTAATTAGTCAACTGTTAATGAGAATGCGTATTTGCAAACGCTTGTTTTAAAAGTAGTATTCGAGGGTACACAACTTAAGGTTCGTACGATTTTGGACAGCGGTTCACAAAAATCTTATCTTTCAGAAAGGGTCATCACGTATTTACAACTGCGTCCCAAATCGAAACAAACCATTATACCCGGTTTGTTTGGGGGGGGGAGAGAGACAAAGCCTCATTCCCATTTAGTGTATGATGTTAATTTAAGAAATTTTGAAGGCACGTAGGAGCATAATTTTGAAGTATTTTCTTAAAACAAAATATGTGTATCTGTTCCAAAAGTAGTTGATGACAATACCCTAAAAGAATGTAAGGAAAGAAATATTACCTTGTCTAACTTGCAAACTAAAGAATATGACATTGAATTGCTCTTAGGAGCAGACGCCATCGGGGACACTATTACTGGCAGCTCTCTGAAAACTCGGTGTAACTTTAGTTGAGACTAAATTCGGATGATTGGTAAAGTAAATAACTTAACTAAAGAACTTACTTCAGCTACTATTCCAGCATAATCAGAAAATAATTTATACAAAAATATAGTTTCATTGCATTGTGATAATCTTAGTGTAACCGAACTATGGAATTTAGATGCCATTGGCATAACAGACCCAAATGAAGATGTTAAACGTAAACTTTCGCACTCTAACACCTTTAAGCAATTTTAAGAGAATTTAAATATTCTTCCTCATGGTAGATACGAATTTCCCCCACCGATACGAATTGCCACTACTTAATCTGAAATTCTGTTACCTAACAATAAGACTATGACCTTTAAAAGGCAGCAAAGAATGTGTCAACGAATTAATGAGAAAAATCAGTTAAATAACTATAACGTAGTTTTCAAACAATGGGAAGATCGAAAAATAATAGAAAAGCTTCCTGAAACTGAAATTAATAATTTGGGTTATTATTTGCCCCATAAACATGTTATAAAGCATACTAGCCAGATAATGAAGGTAAGGCCGGTGTTCGACGCGTCAGCCCGACAGAGAAATCAACCGTCTTTAAATGATTGTTTAAATAGAGGGCCAAACTTAATTCAATTCATACCTGATATAATTGACAGGTTTAGAATGTATGCAGTTGATTTTTCATCGGACATTGAGAAAGCGTTCCTTCAGCTTCAGTTCAGTCAAAGAATCAGAGATTATTTGAGGTTGTTTCTTCCAACTCTTGAAGGACCTATGATTTACAGACAATGCACAGTAGTGTTCGGCGTTTGTTCATCTCCATTCCAACTCTCAGCATCGATAGAGCATCTCTTGGATAATTCAGTTTGACGATGTGACCCAAAAATTAAAGAATTCCTTTTACGTTGACAATTGTGTTACTCGGATTCACGATATCAAACATCATGAACATTTTATGGTTAAGGTGACAGAAATAATGGCTTGGGGATGTTTTAACCCATGGGGTTAAGAAAGTAATGTTCCAGGTCATTGTATTTACCGTAGTTCAGGTGTAACTTCTCTTCTTTGGATCTGTATGAAGATACATCAAGCTGTAATCTTAATTATTCAATGGATAATGAAATAAGTAAACGTAATATTTTGGCAAACATATGGTACATAAAATTTTTGATCCGCAGGTTTTTTTTAGTCCAACTACATTGTTACCTAAGTTACTATTACAGGAAGCTTGGACTATGAAATTAAAATGGGATGATCCCTTGCCCGACAACATTCAGAAAACTTTTCAGAAGTGGAAGGATGAAGTTAAATAGCTTGAGAAAATTAGCATTCTACGATATACAAAGATAAATGAGAATTCAGAGTTGCATTTATTCGGTGATGCATGTAAGAGATTCTACATTAGAACTGAAACTCCTGAGGGAGTCAAAATTAGGTTGATCAGAGCCAAATTCAGGGTAGCGCCGTTAAAATCTCTGACAATACCTCGGTTAGAATTGATGGCCTGTTGCATTGGCGCGAGACTGGTTCACTCAGTATACGCCGAGTTGGATTTGCCCGATTTGAAAATTATTGCATGGAGTGACTCTTTCTGTAACCTTAATTCAATTGAAGAGGAAATACCTTGGTATGCCATTAGGTTTTCGAATTTTCAATCTATCATTCGACTATTCTCATGGATATTGCGGTTTGTGAAAAACGCAAAATGTAAACGTCCATTTCGAGAGATTGAAAATGTAACCGTTCGTGAGATGGAATATGCCGAAAAAAACTCCTATAAAAATTGTACAAAATAAATACTTTTCCTCCACGGACTTTATTCCTAATATGAGTACTATTTCTGACAGAGAGGGTATAAAAGGATTCGAGCCTTGGAGGTAGAGCTGGTAAGACGTGTTTTCGCGAAGCTCCTCTTTGCTTGCTCTTATGTAAACAGATCAGCATAGTTATTTATTATTCCTACTCTTGTGGATTATTTAAACTGTGATTGTGATGGTGTTGTTATTTTTAACGGGTTTTATCGCCCGATTACTTGGATATGGAGGGAAATGAACACCCTCAGTTTGATAACATGGATGTAGCGGCTACGCTCCGTAGCCACGTGCCAGTCTTAAATGAGGAAATTCACCGTTTCGCTGACAGTTTCTAGGAAATAATTGGATTGAACTGACAAATGCGGAATCACTCTCGCTTGAGGATTATTTACGTGTGTTACAAATTATTGAAAAACTCAAGTCAAGAATTCATGGAATTGGAATGGACATGGGGGACTGGATAACGGAATTTTCTACTGAATAGGAAAAGAATGTGATAAAAACCAAGTTCATTAAAGAAAAAGGCTTTGCGGAAGGACTGCTACAGGTATTCAAAGGTAAGTGCGAGTCTTTTGGTGCTCACAATCCTGATAGTATAACTGATATTACCAAAAAAATTATGGCTAACAACTTAAAAAATGTTAAGAATAATATTGCTAAGTGTGATAATGAATGTAGTTCAATTAATTGTTAATGCTGAAAAAATTGCCGATAATTTGCCTAAACCTAAACGGCCGTCGAAAAAAAATAAAACATCAGTTACTGAAATGACCGATGCTGAGGGCTTTATTCAGCCGAGAAACCCGGCTAGGCCTACTAACCTTGTTAAATGCAATGTTGACATCTCTGTTAATAATAAATTTGATAGTTTAATGGATAGTACAATTGAGAGTACTGATGTTGATATGCAAGCTGATTCGGAGGTTCTTGAAGTTGAGACCCCGAGAATTAAACCTGCAACGTTTAAACCCGCTACTACATTCTCGGATTTTGTTAAAATGCTTTATTCTGACACTAAATTGGAATTTGCTGTAAAAATTAATGGTGAATTTTTTAAAGTTTTTTCCAAGTCAGAAGCCGATCATCGGCAAATCACTAGGCATCTTGAGGAGAATCTGCCCTAAGGATGATATTAGGGAGGAACTTGAAGCCCTTGGATGCGAGGTGCGTAAAGTATCACAGATGCACAGGTTTAAGACGAAGGTCCCCATGCCTTTATTCCAGGTTCAACTTGAATACAAACCAGGGGTTGAATAAATATATGACTTAACCCACTTTATATGCTTTTATGTAAATGTAACTGCCTATAATGCCACTGGAAGTGTTGTGCAGTGTCACAACTGCGAGCACTTCCACCACTCTTCGGAAAACTGCAAGTTAAAACCCCGCTGTGTTAAATGTGCGGGGTCACATAAATCTGAAAACTATAAAGCCAAACGAATTGATGAAGTAATGTGCTGTAATTGAAATATGCCAGGGCACACCGGAAATTATCATGGGTGCCCTAAATTTCCCACTACTAGATCTGTAAAAAATATGTCAGATAAAGTTAATATAAACAAACCTAATGTAGCTGCCAATACTTTTGATAAAGGCAATGTAAAACCTGATGTTAGCTACGCAAATGTTGTTGCAGGTGCACCTAAAGCTAGTAATATTAAAAACTCTGATTATGTTAATGTTGATAATAGTAAATTAATTAGTAATAACAGAAGTAAGGACTTAGGTCCAAACATGTTTATGGATATATTTAAGTTCATTAAAGAGTTAATAGATATATTTAAAGGCTTCTTGATTACAAATATCCTTCGAAAAATTACGGAGAGAATGCTTGAACTACAAGCTGCAGAGCACAACAATTGATAAACTGTTTATTATTTTTGATATTTTCGAAAGCATATTTGGTTATAAAAATGTTCTATAATGTATAGTATTGCAAATAGCGTTGTAAACATAATTACATGGAACGCAAACGGTCTGGTTTGTAAGCTTAATGAGCTGCAAGACTTCATAAATGAGTACAGGCCTGACTTATTTTTCCTACAAGAACACGGTCTTAGCCCTTCTGTACCAATGTTTATTGCTAATTACTGTATCTACAGGTCACACAGAGCTATTAATGTGAACAGATATAGAGGAGGTGGTACTGCTCTCTTGGTTAAACGATGCATTCCCCACCATCAAGTAACAATTCCACAGCTTTCCGCCATAGAGGCCCCAGCTATTTCCATCACAACAAACACTGGCATAATACACATTTTTGTGTCCACCTACATACCTCCATGAAAAACCCATGCAGTTGTTGAGTCTGATCTGAATGCATTATTCACACTTGGCAGGCTTATTATTATAGGTGGAGATCTCAACGCGAGACATAGAAACATAGAACTTGAAACTGCTGTAATTCTAACACCATTGGCAATGTGATATTTAGTTTAGCCCGTAGGGCCATGTTTCAAATAGCAGCTCCAAAAACCCCATCACGGTACGCTGTTGGTTCCTCGTGTATCATTGACGTTTTCCTCCTAAGAAACACCAGTGCTCCACTGGATGTTTCCGTGATGGACGAATTGTCATCTGATCATAATCCGGTTAGAATGATTCTTGATATCAGTAGCTATACTACAGCAGACAAGAGAGCCTTTAAAACAGACTGGCAAAGTTCTCAAGAACATTCAGTGCATTCTTCCAACAATACACACCGGGAATGACATAGATAGTTTGATCGAGGAGTTCACTCGTAAGATTCAAAATGCTCTGCTAAAAAGGAAGTTAAGCCATCAAAACTGGGGAGATCGAAGGAGTTAGCTCAACTTATTAAAAGACGGATGCTGCCAGGAGGCAATTTCAAAGAACCAGATCCCGTGCGGACAAAACTATGTTTAATAGGCTCTGTGATGCAGTCAAGTCTCATACTAATTATTATGCGCAAACCCGCTGGGCCAACTACCTCCAGTCCTTCTCCACAAAGGACAAATCTATTTGGAAAACGATCAAGATGTACAAAAAATGCCACAATCCCATTCCCACCCCTTAAAGGCCCTCACAGGATCCACTACACTGAGGCTAAGAACTCAGAACTTTTAGCACAGCATCTGGAATCTCAGTTTCCCACAAACAACATTCACGACACCAGTACAAAACAGTTAATTGCTGATTTTCATAACAATTACACACCAAACCCAAGCACTGACAACACTATTTCAGTCATGCCGTCTGAGGTCTATGATTATATCAAGAAATTAAAGAACAATAAGAGCCCAGGATATGACCAGATTACTAATCGGATGATCGAAAAGTTCCCAGTGAAAACTCTGATGTACTTTACAAAGATTGTTAATTTGGTCCTAAAGTGGCAGCACTTTTCCCTGGAAACTAGCCAAGATCATGCCTATTTCAAAGCCACAAAAAGCTGTTCATCTGCCAGAATCCTATAGACCGATAAGTCTTCTGCCTTGAGTAAAATAGTCGATGCAGTCCTGCTCTTGAGAATAAACCAACATCTGGATCAACACGGAATTATCATCCTATATCAATTTGGATTCAGATGTAAGCACTCGACCGTAAATCAGTTATATAGAGGTGTAGAATTCATAAGCGAAGGACTGCAGAACAAGAAAGTCACTGGGGGACTTTTCCTGGATATTGCCAAGGCTTTCGATTGTGTATGGCTGGATGCACTCATACACAAACTGCACAATTTGGACTTCGTAGATTACATCACTAACATAATTAAATCCTACCTAACCGGTAGACACTTTGTCGTTCACGTAAAGACCTATCTTTGCTAGGGTCCCATAAGGGTCTCTTTTAGGGCCTACATTATTTAATATTGAGCGAACGACATCCCAGTTACACCCAACACTACACTCGCAATGTATGCTGACGACACTGCGATCCTCACTCAAAGTGCATTTGTTAGCCCAGCAATACAGCGTTTACAAGATTACATTAACACACTTGAGACTTGGCTGGTAAAATGGAAGATTAAGGTGAACGTCGATAAAGCACAAGCAATTTCGTTTACCACCAAAAATAAGTTCAACCGAAATTTGCAATTTTATGGAAACAATATCCCATGGGCCAAGCAAGTCCTATATTTAGGGGTGATCCTCAATAAAACTCTCTCCTGGAACCCACACATTGCAGCTATATTAAGAAAATTTCGAGTTAGTAAAATTACACTTGACCGCCTAATTGCTCGAAACAGTGTACTTTCTATAGATAAAAAGTTGCTTATTTTTTTATAAGACCGTTTTGCGTCCCATATTGTGTTATGCCTACCCTCTATGGGCATATTCATGCAAATGCTACCGAAAAAAGTTACAGCAGGTTCAGAATCTGGTGCTCAGATTTCAAATGCACCATGGTACATAAGAAATCGCAAAATACACACACAGTTAGGGGTTGGAGAATTAAAATACTTTTATTGCCGGCTTGCCCAGAAATTTTATGAAAACTTAATACCATTGACAACCCTGTAATCAGGGACCCATGCAATAGTAAAAGAACTATGGCTAGCTTAAGTAATTATATGACCTAATATTGTAATGTCTCTCTCATTTGAATTGTATATAATGTTATTGATTTAGAAGTATTAATTTGCTTTTTCTTAATGTGGCACCAATTGAACTCGCACTTGCACCTTGTACTTTCTCTTGTGTAATTTCTCTTGTATTATCATGCCTTGTTCCCATTAGGTCCTTCACCAGCCCCTTTTCAGTCTTTCCCAAGTCGCTTTCAGAGTATTATGCTTTACTTTTGCCACGATCTATAAATTTCTTGATATCTGTTTACTCACACCATTTTGGTCTTAATATCTAATCTATATTCAATCAGATGTTACCTTGTTGCGATAATAGTTAGAGTGCATATATATTTAAAAAATAAAAAAATAGTGAATATTATGCTAGGTTATTTTCCTGTATGATTCGAAGTACGTATTTTGTTCGATGTGGGGTAGGGTCCATGAACCAGACACCCTGGTGTTGCACCAATACACTCGTGGAGAGGATATAAAAAGGGTGAAAATCCGCATTACAGAGCGATCAGAATTTATTTGTCCAGTTATTTTACCAGACCACGTTGGAACCCAAATATTACTTAGAATATTAAGGGAGCGATTTCGGATAATGAGGGCCAGAACAGCGGTCAGGAAAGCCATAAAAAATTGTGTAAGATGCAACGATACAAAGCCAAGTCTCCTGGTTCCGAGCCGGTATCTCGACCAGGCGATCGTGTCAGTGGCGCTGCGGTGTTCGCAGTGGTAGGAATTGATTTGGCAGGACCCTTGTAATGTGAAGGGAGGTGAAAAGGTTTGGATTGTTTTGTTCACATGTGCAATATATACAGTTGTTCATTTGGAAATGACTTCCTTATTGTCTACCAACGCATTCGTGTCGTTGAGACGATTCGTAGCCAGAAGGGGCAGGCCGAGAATAATTTATTCCGATAACGAAACCAACTTTCGAGGAGCGCAAAGGGAACTTAGTAACATCAATTGGAAAAAAATGTTGAGGCAAACGGCTATACAACGCATAATATGAAAGTTTACTCCTCCCACAGCCGCTTGGTGAGAGAGGTTAGTTCGCGTAGTAAAGGAACTGCTGAGAACGGACACTCGGTAACGCGGTTCTTACAACAAAGGAGTTGTACACAGTATTGTGCGACTGTGAGTCAATAATTAACGCTAGACTTCTCTATCTGTCTGAAAATTCGGATGATTTAATCCCACTTTCTCCAGCCATGTTTCTTATCGAGAATCGTAACTTAGGTTTTCCCGATGTTAATTTCTTTGATTCAAAACGTCTTCGAAAAAGGGCTACATATAGCCAAAAATTACTTGATGATTTAAGGCATAGATTTAGGAAAGAATATTTAGGCCTTCTGGTCTAAAATAAGAAGGGTCCAACGCCTGAGCTACGGCTGGAGGAAATTGTCCCAATAGGAGATGACATCAAAAAAAGGATGCATTGGCCTTTAGCTAAGGTAATTCGACTGATTCCCGGGAAAGATGGCAAGATGATAACTGTAGAACTGAAGACTCAAGCTGGTACTCTGCTTCGTCCCATTCAGCGGGTCTTCATACACGATAATTCTTTTACTAATCCTATTTCTAGTGATGAGTTTTCAGATCTTAATGACTATAGTAAACGTCTTGCGAAGTCCTAAATTGTCAAGATTTGGACGTGTGATCAAGGTGCCTCAGAAATTAAATCCCTTCAGCTAGGTAGTGCATGTCTTTGTGCCAAACTGAAGTCGACTCAAAGAGAAGTATATTGGGAACAGGCGCTTCAGATGATTGCGCAACGGCTGCGAACGGGAAAATCCCTTTTTTAACTCAGTATATGTATGCATAAGTTAAGAGTAATGTAACGTTTTCGCTTGTGTGAAATATCCATATTCAAAATCCCTGCTGTGATTATTTCATCTATAACCTGCACGTTGTAACTCAGTGAGTTGCAACATCTACAACAGAAAATTACCGGTATGAACAGATTATGAATCGTTGACTTAGATTTTAAATTTCAAGAATTCCAACAGTCAGGTGGATAAGACTCCAAACATATGACATCACGCTTTGTCATCGGAGAGGATCTTAGCACGGAAATGCCGACGCACGAAATGCTCTGTCTAGAAGACCCTACTCGGAAAGCAGCCAATATTATTCCAGGAGATTGAAGCAATAAACGAGGTGGTTGGTCCAATCGTACGTCAAGTTGCAAATTCGACATCATGTGACCCAGACACATGGAGTGACGAAGTCAGAAAAGACCAGTTGGAAGAAAGGGGCATTACACCCTTAATTGACTAAATGCACAAACAGAAACCAGCCTGGTACGACATTTCGATATACAGTCCTACGACAACAGACAATACTATGCTCGCTGGGACTCGCTCCAAATTCGAAAAGGCATACTGTACCGGAAGTTTGAATCAGATGTAGAAAATGCATTCCAATACCACCTGATACTTCCAAGATACGGATGAAAACTACATTGCAGTACAACAGAAAGCCACTTAATCACAGAATAATCATGACTTTGCAGAGGTCGAGAGCACTTCTACTGCAGTAAAGCAAAGGTTAACGCCTTGCGATGCTTGTACGCCCAAGAAATGACCGAAAAAATGTTACAATATAAAAACGCCTTTTGAACGCATCGTCTTCGATATCCTGGGAACCTCTTCTACGAGCTACTAATGGCAACAAAGTGTTATCTGCATCCTCGTTGTCCTTGATTACTTCACAAAGTTGCCTGAAGAGTATCCTATCCCTGATCAGGTAGCTGTCACGGTAGCAGAGGTAGTACAGCATTGGATTTTCAGGTTCGGCATGATTTTTCAGTTACATTCCGATCAGGGCAGGAATTTTCTCTCACCTGTAACTTTAGAACTCTACAAACTACTCGGCATACATAAAACTCAAACGACACCTTTACATCCGCAATCAGCCTGGAAGAGAAGTTTTAATCGAACCATCATTAACAACCTCTCACTGTGGTTTCCAGAAACCAACAGGCGACGAACTTGGCAGTTATAAATTTGAAAAAGTTTGACTGTTTTACTTACTTGGGAAAGGAGATAAATAATAAAAATGTGTTGGCCCCAGAAATATATAAAAGAATCATTGCTGCAAATAGACGTTTTTATGCCCTGAAGAGTTATTTAAAATACAGCTTTTTTAAATTAAGAAATAATTTGCTTCTTTGCAAAAGTCTTGCAAGATCTGTCTTAACTTATGCAGTGACTTTACGTGATGAGAAAGCTCTGAGAATTTTTGAGTGAAGTATCTTACGTTGCATTCTTGGTGGGGTCCAAGTAGACGGATCATGAAGATCTAATTTAGAACTCTATAAAAAGACCCTGGGGCAGATCCCCCGCTAAGATGAATTGATTGTGTCGAAAAAGATCTTAATATTTTAAAGGCTAAAAACTAAAAAACTGTTGTCAAAAGGAGATGCCTGGAGAAGGCCAGAGCCCACCCAGGGCTGTCGAGCCACAGAAGAAACCATCTATTTATCTGCAAACTCAGCCTGTAGCCATATGGCAATCATTTATCTAAAAAAAATTTCAGATCATTATACTGTTAGATTACATGAATATTATTAAGTAATGCTCCGACAGGTACAAAATCCTTTGCTTAAAAAAAAGTTAATTTTGAAATTCAAACTCATTAAAATTTACAATCTTACGGGTAAAAGCCCTGAAGGACTTATATTACTACTGTTTCTTGTGTTGGTACACCAGTGACGGTTGGAAAACATTGAAGCTTTTTAGCATACCTGAAAAATAAAATGTTTATATTTGGACTTATAAATTTTTTTTCATAAGCAACATTTAGTTGCAAAAAATATTCAAACAGCTTATTATTGCTTAAAGCTATGCATCAAAGTAATAAATACTGTCAAAATTAAAGCTTGAATGAATCTTTTTTGTACATCTATGTGACCACAAAGATAAAGTAACAGCAGTTTGCTTCTTCACACGAAAGTACATTAGCTCTCCAAGGTAAACTGTTCACAGAGTTTTATGACATTTTTAGTAACACAATAAAATTTTTCCATTAGATTTACATCCCTATAATGCCACAGTTAATAAAAAAGAAAACATATATTCTACTTAGCTGAAATATATTCATTTTCAACTCATAGAATTCAAATTCAAAAGGAAGAAAGGGGAAAAAAATCCAAAAATTTTTAACTTGCCTTGAGAGATGCTAATTAAGTTAGAATAATTTGAGGAAATAAGTTTAAATGAAGTGCAGCAAAAAATATGTATAAACAAATTAGTTTCTTTCACACAGACACACCAAGAAAAGAACTACAGAAGTAAGATATAATAAAATACAATAAAAATATCTTAATTTAGAAACAGTTTGCTAATTAGAAATGTTAATTTATGGCTGAACGTAATTAAAAAATTTTGAATACCAAAACATGAAACTGCACAAAAGCTTTATTATGTACACAAACATATACATATTTCAAATACTTTTTAAGCAGTTTATTTATGGATCAGATATGTACATTTTTGAAAAAGTTGATTTTAAAAAAAATTATGGATCAAAATAAAAAATGAACAGTTTTTAAACTGATTTTTAAAATAATTGATAACAATCTATTACTCAAAAATTTAAAGACTGAACCAGTTTAATTCACATATACATGATTATATATATGATGTACAGGAAATGAGGCTCTAAATACATGTTCCTTAAAATATTCAAATATGTATCGTATACAATGGCTGAAAATACTAAAAGATTTTGCAACAAAGTACGAAAAGCATGAAAATTATTTAAACTAACAAAAATTAATACTTCAAGAGTTTAATGAATACATGAACTTGGCAGAAAATTTTCATTAAGAAAATCGTACTTTAATCGTTTAATAAAAAGTAAATGAAGAATACACTTTTCTTCTGTCATTACAACAAATATATACAGATTTCTCAAATAAAATAAACAAGAGTCATCTAGTAATAACTATTAACTCTTTCCATGAGGAACATAATCCTTCCGTTATTCCTTTACTTCCGAAGTTTCTGTAACATTAGAATCTTCGGTCTTGCCCTTTTTAGACCTTGGTTCCTCGGAATTAGTTTCGGCAACTTTATCGGAATCTTCAGCTTTTCTTTTTTTCTGAGCCGGCTCTTTTGAATTAGATTCTGCAACCTTATTAGAATCCCCACCTTTTGTCTTCTGTTCAGACTCCTTTGAATTACTTTCTACAACCTTATCAGAATCTCCACCTTTTGTTTTCTGTTCAGGCTCCTCTGAGTTAGATTCTGTAACTTCAGCAGAACTGTCAGTTTTTGATTTTTTTTCATTTGGCTCCTCTGAATTTTCATCTAATAAAAAAATTGCCTTAATAAAGCATTAAACATATATAAAGCAATATTCGCATTACTTGTTCAAAATTTAATTTTTCTTTTCAAATACGTAACTACTCTGTCTAAGATTAAACATTACCAAAAAAGGATATATACAGTATATTTCAGGTTATATCCAGCATTTTCAATACAAAAAATAACGTTGAAATTTGCAGGCACACATTATACATCAGGTATGAAAATGACAGATTTAAAAATAATTCATATATTAATGTATTATTTAATAACATATTTTAATTATATATCAATATATTAATATAAATATTAAAAAATAATTAAATTTTAAGCCGTCCAGATGGTACAGTGGTTAGGGGAGTCGACTACAATACCAAACGGCCTGGGTTCCAATCCACGAGAAGGCAAGGCTGTAATTGTCCTTCCCTTCATAGGAAGCAAAGGTGGTCCACCTATTGGGTGCCTCCATAATAAAGTGACCACTACATCTGGCCTTCAGTGACATACCTTATGAACATAAAATTTTTTATTGGATAACATGAAAAGTTAGTCACCCATTATATCTTCAAGAACATCATTAAATTCTGTTTCATTTACACCATCGTTACTCTGATCCATAAATAAATAATAATAATCATCATCCATTCCCTCTTTCACCAACACCAAACACCTTGCTGCAGCATGATTCCCATTTTCTTTCGCAAAATGAATGGCTTTACATTTGAAACCAAAAACTGCAGGTTTTTTTTGTGTGTGCGTGTGTGTTTGTGTGTGTGGAAGCCATATTTACCACTAAAAGGAACACTAGATCAACTAAAAACATCTAACTCCTAATTCCACGAATTCATTCAGGTTGTAAGTGCATTCTTACTCCAAATTATATTTCCTTTTTTCTCGAAACCATACAATAGCATTCTTTTAGACTTCTGCATTGAATACAACCCACCCTCTTTGCAGGATCATCATATATATTGTTCCCCTTATCACTTGTAGTTAGGTATACCATTGTTCGAAATGGTAGGACAAATTTTTGAATAAGTGACCTCAAAATATAAGAGCATTGCACATGTATCTTTTAGGTTTCTTCATGAAGAATTGGTTGTGCATCATATGGTAAATATACCTAAAAACCAAAAAAACGTAGCTAGAAACTATAGATGCATGTTATACACCAGTGTGCATTATATGTCGGAAAATACAGTATATGAGGCTAGAAAAACTTGTTTGAATAAAGAGAACATTGTTTAAATAATACCTATATTTAACTTTTTCACAATCAATAAGGGTTGTGAAAGCATTTAATGGAATGAGTTGTAACTCTATAACTCATCTGATAACATTAAGAAAAGTACTCTTTGTCATAGGAATAAAGTAAATTGAAAATACCTGAAACTAAATTAAACTAAAATGTAGAAAAACTAAATTTTACTAAACAACTGAAATTGCTTCGAATACTGAAATTTATGGGCACATATACTGTTAAAGGACGTTCAGAAACTTATATAGAAAATAGAAATATCACACTATTATAAAAACTATTACATCATATATATTATTGCAAATCAATGATTAGTATTTTTAATGGTTTATTTTACATGAAGAATCTGAAATACCCAAAAGATTTTTAATAAACAATTTTCTAAATTAATATGAAGGTTCGACATCTATCCAGAACATATTCAATAAAATACAAGTACATACTTTTTTATTAATTAATAAGCAGAAGTGTAGAAAAAATAGATAACTATCTTGGATGACAACACAATTTAATATTCAACCACTACTACTTGCAGAAAGAAGACATCAACTCTTTACACTACGATCAAAATTTATATTTTGGTATCTAAGATTGTGGTGTCTACTTCAGTTATGATACTGATATCAAGCTCTAGAAAAATAAAAACTATATATCCAGTGCAATGGATTAAATACATTAAATAAAATACAATTTTAATTTCAGAGTTTGTCCAAACATTTCATACTGTCACCATGTGTAATAACTCAGAAGCTGTTCTTAAGCCTAATGAGCAAAAGAACCACAGATACTTTTAATTTAGCACAAACTACGCAACCATACACCTATCAACATCAATACAGGTTGGTTGCAAGGTGTGCTTTAAAAAAAATTAAAAGTAATTTTCGGAGAATTATTTAGCAAAGCAGCACACAGATTCTTATTCTTAAAACTATAGCAAAATATACTAAATATATCAAATTATCATTTAAGAACATACAAAATATAATTATTTTAATCATAAAAATGCTAATATGGTTAAAGCTACTTCAACAGATTATTACAATGAGAGAAAATAATTCAGAAAACTCTATGAAGAAATGTGATACTGCAGTAACTCAAAAATTAATATTAAGAACACTCCCTAGCTTAGACTGCATCTAAGCTTGAAATCTCAAAAACCAGACTTTTCATGCTGCATGATCATGTCACTTCAAAGAAACTTTAAACATACTTAAATTCCCTTTCATAATATATGACTCAAGTTACTGAAATATTAATAATGATTCTGATATTAATATTAAATTAGATATCTTTAATTTTATGATCTGCGGCTAATTTTAATTTTTTAATAGTTTATATATTTATACTGAGAAAATCACAAGTGAGGAAGGAAAGCTTTTATTTATCAAAGCACTTTTAAAATGATTAAAATAAAATTAATAATGTGCATAGCATCCTTTAATCATATATCCCATGCCATGGGACTGCTTCCTTTAATTTCACAGCGTTTTGATACCTATAGTGTGCAATGAGGACAAGCATCATGGGCCACTACAGCAGACTGCATCTACTGTACTTCTACAAAACTTCACACAGGGATGATAAAATTCAGTTCGGTTTCTTTCAGAAATCAAGCAAAGATATATGGGTCAGACAAGCTACTCAAAATGATTCCATCACCTTTGTATTAAAAACATTTCTTGGTAATGCCAGAACTACAACATGAATAACTTCTTCAGATTTTAACATACTTAGAACCACTTAACCCTACACTCATCAACAAAGAAAAGTCAGTTCCAGCCTTATGATGCTTTCTGTGCAATTTTAACTTAGCACTTTCTGCATCTTGAGTCAATGACATGAAAAACATCTGTCTCCTAGCACTTAGACCTCTTTCATGAAGCCTTTAATTTCACAGTGTGCTGGAATATTCAAGATCCTGTAGCTCCTTTGGAATCCATATAAAATACTTTTGGAGTCAATAAGCAATACAGAAAGTTTTTGGCCCTAGTTTGAGCAGATAAGATACATTACTCGCATCTCTGAATAATTTTAACTCTGAAAATTACCTCTTGGAATACTTTAAACCTCTGCAAATGTGTCTATTTCTGTTCATTATCTAGCCTCTCAATCACATTCTATTTTTCACAACTTCATTAGTTAAAATGCTTTCTAAAATACACATTTCACAATTTGCTATTCACAAAATCTTTTCAATCAGAATTTTTCAGTAATGGTTGCCATGTTCAGATCAAAATATCAGAGTAAAATTTTTATTTTGTGTAATGAAGTAGAATCCTTTCAGGTTATTTGATAACACTGACAATGTTCTACATACCTAATAAGTTTTACAGAATTCATCCATTATCATTAATGTTATTTTGGTTCGGTACAAATATGCCCATACCAGAAAAGACAATGCTTACTGTCTTATTTTATTACATTTAAAATATAAAATATTATACAGCTCCACCAGATATTTACATGGTTATTACACAGACCACCAGACTGAAAAGAAAGCATTCTATCCACAGAATGCATAAATATTTTAGACATAAACTGCAAGATCAATTATAGCTATAAATGAAAATCATGGATAGGCTGCATTATATTCCATTTTGATACTGAAGAAATTTGCAACACAAAGAAATACTTAGTGTGCGATCATTCAAGAGCTTAACTGCAATGAATAAAAACTGTAGAATTCAATTTCTGCATGCATTAAAAAATTGCAATTATATCAATGATAATCAGTTAAAACACCAACTACAGTAAAAGCATGACTACACAGCATTCAACAAACTAAAAAGCTGAAGTAACCAGAATATTTTAAGATTTTTTTAAACTAAAAATTCTGCAACTTGTAAAGGCATTAAAAAGCACATATAGAACAGCTACTTGGAATCCTGCTCATAACATCTAAAATGTGAATACAGTTATATTCACTCTTTCAGAAGGCATCGCTAACCTCCTTATAATTGTATCATATTATTCCAAAAATTCACGCTTGGAAATAGACATTGCTTACAGATGTCTTTTCCATCTAATCATTTTCAATCCACCTTCTCAAAAACCCATTATAAGATAGAGGGATTTAGCAACAAAAATGGATAAGTGTGAAATCAAAAATCTTCAGACTATCTGTGCCATGCTTTTATGTAAATCAAATTCATTTTTGATAAGATGGTTTAGTTTGCTTTTTTTAAAGATGATATGCTAACTGCAATCAATCAGTCTTCGCCTCACCTTTAAAAAATTATTATATTAAATATATTAAAAATAAATGAGCTGCATTCTATGGAGCAGCACACAGTGGAGAATTTTAAGTTAGGGGATTCTGGTATTAAGTTTTCATTAATGAGCATGATACGACGACTTCATCTGAAAATAGATAAACAATGGTGACACAACATGAAAAATTATGATAAGTGACTTAAGATTTTTATATGTTATATCTGAACTTGTTTGTGTTGACTGAGTGAACAAAGAGCGATCTGTTCCTTCAAACTTCTGATGGTGTACCAGGCATAATTGCCAACTTTTACAGCTGACAGATTTTATATTCGGTTAGGATGTTTTACTATTAAATATTTAAGGCCTGCAAAAATATGCTGGTTTTTATGACTCAAATGCATTTTTTATTAAATCTTACTTAATTTTTTTTAATGTAGGACTTTAATAACAAAATAAAATGTTGGTTCTCATAATTTTAATGAAAATTTCTTCATCCATTCATTGGGCATTTCAGCCTTGAGTAGCATTTATCTGATCTTTTACTATACATGAATACAGCATAAGCCACATAAATACCTTTAAACAGATTGCAATATAAAATTTAAAATAATACAACAAAATTTTTATTACACTGTATAATTTATTACAAAGTACACTACTGTCAGCATGTGTTAAAACTCATAAGCATATCTTTAGCATTATGAGCAAGTATGCCACAGTTTTTTAATTTTGGACACATTTTTAATATTTTACCTTAATACTTTTATTACATAACCATAACTAACAATAATATTAGATGGTTGCAAAAAGTGCAATATTTTCAAATGCAAAGGTTGACGGTTGCAAAAAGTGCAATTCTTGCAATTTGCAGTTTTAAATCCAAACTAAAATATTAGATACTATACAAAAAATGCTTTTTTTTTCCCTTTATTCATACAGAAGAACTTCAAGTAACTGGGACTACAGTGGTGGTCCACCAGATATTTCATCCAAAACAATCCTGATACTTGAATGGCCTTTTTTTTTAAGTCGAAGTATGTATTTATTACAATGTCAAGTAAATATATATACACTCTTAAGACAAAAAAAAAAAAAAGATGCACCGAAAAGATATACAGCAAATTGGACACAAATCGATTTGCATACAGGTTTCGACGGAAAATGCAAAATTTTACATTTGGGCTAACAATGAACGAATGGTTGTCGCTATAGCGCATCTGGCAGGATATTTAAGAGGAGAAATTAAGATTCCAGGTCATAAATTCTTCACAAATTTCTTTCTGTATATTCTGGTAGACAATAACTATGCCTTGCATACAGGTGCACGAACGATATGTGCCAGATGTCAGAATTTGAGAGAGGTCGTTTAGTTGGGCTCAGAAGACAGTTGGCCTTATCGGAGAATAGCTCGACATTTGAGCAGGAGTGATGCCACTATTGGACGATGTTTGCAGGAATGGGTGAATCATGGCCGCACAACATGTCAAGAACGAAGCGGTAGGCCTAGAGAAACGACAGAATGTGAAGACCGAGCAATCGTCAGAGTGGTACTCACAGCTCCAGATGCATCATTATCATAGATTATAAGTGCAACTAGTGCTTCAGTGACCGCAAGGACTATTCATAGATGGCTCACAGAAATGGGGCTGAGGTCATGGCGCCCCTTGCTCCGACAACCACTGACCTCTGTACGTCAAGCCCGTTCGCAATGGGTTAGGTTAGGTTATTCAATTATGGCAAAGCACACTAGGGCTATCTGCCTAAAGGGAGGGATGCCTTCGTGGAGGACTTTCCAAGGGAAACTGGCTCGTATACACGTTACACATGGGGAAAACCACGAAAACTCCCATGCAGCCAGCCCGTTCGCGGGATTCGAACCTCAGACCGAACTACCAGTGTTCAGCGTCTTTACCGCTCGGCCGCTGGTGGGCCCGTTCGCAATGGTGTCAGGCTCATTCCCATTGGAGTCACTGACTGGAGTAGAATAGTCTTCAGTGATGAGTCCCGCTTTGAACTGAGCCCAGATGGCCAGCGAAGGGGAGTCTGGAGACGTCCCGGACAGCGATGTGATACGAACCAGTCTTCTGGCAGACAGGCCGACAACCAGGAGTGGTGGTCTGGGGTGCCATTCCATTTCATAGTGGGACTCCTTTGGTTGTCTTTTGTCGCAACCTTAAGCGGCATTCACACTGGGACATATCAGAGCTAGGGAACACAATGGACACAACAAACACAGCGGATTAGCTAGAGAAAACCAGTTACGAACCCAGTTAAAAAATCTGAACTTCACGCATAACGGAGCTAGCAGACACATGGAACCGACCAATCAGGAGAGTATTTCAAATCATCATCATCAACATAAGCGCGCAAACAACATGGCTGACGATATGAGCGATTAATTTGATTTGATTTAAAGTGAGGACGAGTATACGGCCTTTACTCCACTATTATTATCCCTATACAGAAATTCATTTTTAAAATCTTAAAATCCACTTTAAAATAATTTTAAAGTGCTGCTTGATCATGAGAAGTGCAAACCTTGGTAGTCGCTGGATTTCGGCAATTAGACTACAGTTTTCGGTCATATCTTAAGAAGCAACCAGATACAAAAAATGAAGACGTATTTTATCCACAATACAGCAACAAATTAAAAGTATCCTCTTCAGAAGATTTTGCTGATATTTTCCCAATATTCAAAGATCCTAAAATTTTTAATTTACTTCAAAATATATTTACATTAGACCAGGAAATTAAAGAAATGCAGAAATACCCATCAAAAATTAATTGTTGCATTCAGAGCACCAGAACTTATACCACAATTCGCAAAAACAGAGTAAGACATGTGAGCCAAGCGAGTAAAGCCATCGAGCTGTAGACTTGTTGATCGCGGGTTCGATCCTCGCTCATAATTTTTTTCCACTAAGCGCCATTATGGGTATTCTGCGTTTCTTTAATTTCTTGTGCTCATGTAGATATATTTTGAAGTAAATTAAAAATTTTAGTATCTTTGATCATCAGCAAAATCTTCTGAGGAGGATACTTTTAATTTTAATTTAGTGCTGTATAATGGATAAGATGCTTCTTTATTTTTTGTATCTTGTTGCTTTGTAAGATATGAGTGAAAACTGTAGTCTAATTGCCGCAATCCAGCGACATCCCTTTATATGGGATAGTCAATTTAAGAACTACAAAAATACACATAGAATGCGCTTGCATGATGATTTCAGATCGTCTTCATTGAAATAGTAATTTTCTTTTCCATTTAATATTACTTTTGTGTTTAGATTTTGAATCAGGAAAATTAAATTACTGATATCAATGATCTCAGATAAATATCTAATTATATTATAAAATTAGCAATGGAATTAAAAGTAGTGAAACCGAAGCATAGACAAAAGCGTTAATCTAATATTTTTCTTTCTTCTAAATTTGTTTCATCATAAAAAAAGGGTACTGTTTATTACCTGAAATAATAAAATGAATCGCATCAACTTTATAAACTCGTTTGTCATCTGGAATGAAAATACTAATAATAATAATTAAATGACAACAATAAAACATAATAATGAAGCATGTTTCTATTTTTCTAAATAATATTTGATGATTTGAAACCTGTGTACTAAATGACCAAGAAGAAAACTCAGCAACAAAATACATTTTTGTTGTTTTCTGCTCACCATACGTTTCGGTCGAACCATTTTTAAAAAGAATCGCTTAGTTTTTGCTGTATCGATCAAAGATTCACGGCGGAAGACTGTGTCCTACGAAATGTAAACAAATGAAGGCCTGTTGTGTTGCTCTTCATGTCACGCCACCATGGGCTTACATTTCAGCAAGATAATGCCCGCCTCCACACTGCACATGTTTCTACTGCTTGCCTTAGTGCTTGCCAAACATTACCTTGGCCAGCAAGGTCACCAGATCTCTCTTCTATTGAGCGCATTTGGAGCATTATGGGAACGGCTCTCCAACCAGCTCGGGATGTTGACGATCTAATGCGCCAGTTGGACAGAAATTGGCACAGTATCCCTAAGGAGGACATCCACAACCTCTATCAATCGATGCCAAGCCGAATAACTGCTTGCATAAGGGCCAGAGGTGGACAAATGCATTACTTACCTTTTCACTTTGTGAAGCTCCATCACTTCAAAAAATAATTCAATTTTTTTCAAACTGTTATCATTTGTTTTTCTGTATATGTACATCACTTCTACCGATTTTCATCTCATTCGGATAACTCCTTCTTATTGCGTCTTTTTTTTTTTTTTTTTTTTTT
>KK121469.1:133807-197119 GCA_000611955.2 Stegodyphus mimosarum | reverse complement strand
TTTTTTTTTTTTTTTTTTTTTTTTTTTTTTTTTGTGAGTGTTGCTTGGTATGATGATAAAGATCCACCACCCAAGACACAAAAATATTTAAAGTCCTTATATAAATTAATAACTGGATAACTTAACACCACTTTAATTTATAAAAAACTATATGATCTGCTTTCATAAAGTGAAAGAAACCTATATCCACAATCTTCATATAAAATAACTTAAAAATCACCTTAATACAACTTTTTTTGCAGCGACAGGAAATAAAGAGAAATAGTGGCACTGGAAATAATTTAATTATATTCTATGTCTGACATTGATGTTTCTTTCATAATCTTATAACGTATTACTTCAACAAATACTTTTACATTTCTCAGAGTCAGCAAAAGTAAGGTGGTTGTTATCTGAATAGAAGTTTAATTGAGTTACATTAGCACAGTGATCATTTTCATTCTTTAAGTACTTTTATACAAAAATAATAGAAGAAAATGAAATTATAAAAATACCATAGAAAGCAAAGGAAAAGAAGTAGAAAACTGCTTTGGGATATTTATTACTTTCAACTGGGAGATTTTATGTTGTGGCAAAACAAAGTACTGCCGTTTGAGAAAATATTTCTTGCATGCTTATGAACTAGCCATCCAGTAAAATACATGCACAATTCTGCATGAGGCATTAATTTACAATGAATTAACATCAAACCATTGTTTTCCCCTAGAATTACTTTCGCGATTTTGAATAACTCATGTTATGATCTCTAACTTTAATTTACTGATGATTAAGTCTGAAATTTTAATTCCTTAACTTAATGACTATTCCTGATATAAGCTCAAATAGTTTTTCTGATCCCCATTTTTTCAATACATCAATTTTTTCCATATCCCCCATTATGAATTATGAATAGTCATTATAAAAATATTCATGATAAAAACAAAGTGTGCATATCAAGGTCAGATTAATTTCTTTTTAATCTTCATATATCAATTTTTTAAAGCCTTTATCTCAGGTTTTAGACTGAAATCTGGAGTTTAATTTTTTACTTATTTATACCTCCCTTAAGTAATTCATTTATGTCCCCATGTGTTAAACCTCAAAAGCTACTAATTTTAACATAATGAGGAGTTACCACAGAGATTTTATATAGCACATTACTACATGGAAGACAATATTTCTTCTACGTTACTAAATGCGCATTACATAACTAACGATAGGAGCTGAATCTGACTCATTAACTATAGCAGCAAGCTAAAAAAATGTTTTAATCAACTACCAGAAAACAACAGTTATTAATGAACTAATAACTCAAGTTTTCCAACAAATTACATATTTGGTTTTGGCATCATAAAATACTGTATCTATAAATGACCAATACAACTAATCATTCCTAGAAAAAGAATGCCTATGCCTCACTGAATATATTTTATTAATATTATATTGGTTTTGGGGAAACAACAAATTCTAAAAGTAAAAGTCATTCAGTTCATTTAAATTTTAAAAGTAAAAGCCATTGCTCAGTTAACAGATTGGAATTAACAAGTTGAAACACAGTGCAAAAGCTTCCTCACACAAGAAAACTATCTAAAATGGTTGAATTCTTAAGAATATATTCATGGACTAAACTCTGAAGAAAAATATTTCCAACATCCTGAATTCACCATATCTAAAACTACACACACATATACTTATTTTTATTTTTCATAGCACATTAGCAAACTTGACAACCATTCTATTTTTTATGCACTTGCCTAAAATTCAAAAACACAGAAAAAGTTGTCCAATTCTCAACAAGGTAATGAATTTTAAATATGGTCACTGCACCTATCTTTAATTACAATACATCTGAGAAACTTTCTTCAGTAAAAAGCAATAAAAGCCTTCTAAATACACTGATGAAATAAATTAAGAGAATTTTCATGTTTGATCTACAATCTCCAGAACTACTGGACAGATTTTAATAAAATTTGGTGTGAACATAGGTTGATATAACACAAACAAAATAAACATTCAAAAGTTATAATAGATACACATGTTTGTGTGTAACATTCATGGGAGTCTGAAAGTCTGAAACAGTGGTTGCAGAAGACACAAAAGAAATTTGATAACAGGAAGTATAGTCCCCTCTTACAGCGATACTAGCCTCGCAGCATGATGTCATACTGGAAATAAGGCAGTTAATCTGTGCCTGTGGCAATTGGTCCCACTCATTCAGCAATGCTGTTTTCAGTTTCTGGATGGTTCTCGGGGGGTTACCAATTGCAATTGCCCTCCCCAGAGCATCCTAGACATGCTCTATCGGGTTGAGGTCTGGCGACCTGGCTGGCCAATCCATCCGACGAATATCTTCACTATGGAGAAATTCGGCGACCAGAAGAGCTCTATGTGGCCTCGCGTTATCGTCCTGTAAGATAAACTCGGGGTCCAATGCACCTCGGAAAAGGCGAACATAGGGCTCCAAGACCTCATCCCTATACCTCACACCAGTCACAAAGCCTCTGTCAAAGACGTGGAGAGGTGTGTGGCCATCCAACATGATGTCTGCCCAGATCATTACCCTACCACTGCCATAATTGTTGATTTCGAGGAGATTGAAGGGTAGGTAGCTGGTCCCTGGCTCTCACCATACGAAATTACGGCGAGAATCGGTGTTTAAGCTAAAATGAGACTCATCGGTAAACAGAACGGTCGCCCATTGCTCCGTACTCCAATCACTATGCTGTCTGCACCATGCTAATCGGACTCTCTGTCCGCAGACATGAGCGGGACGCAAACAGCCGGTCTTCTGGCAAACAACCCTCTCTCATGCAGTCTTTTGGAAACAGTCACCTTTGTTACATGGGTTCCTGTGGATGCATACAGGTCCCAAGAGAGCCGAGAAGCTATAGCTCCTCTGTTACACCTCCCTAAAATGGACAAACAGCGATCTTCTCTGGCCTTCGTGTCTCTTGAACGACCTCGCCCAGGCTTTCTCTTGATGGATCCAGTACCTGGAACTGTTTCCATAAGTTATGACGCTGAGCGTTAAATTAAACTCTCTACATATCTGGACTTGCGATTGGCCTGCCTCCCCACCTTATTCCATTATCTAAACGTTGGTGGTTACTCATTTTTACTGTTCCGATGTGAATTTAACCGACTGCTGCAAGATAACACCAAGAAATTCGCAGAGATGTGCTAGCGAACAAATTCGTCTTACCCTCCAAGGTGTTTTTCTTGAACTTTTATGGCAAATTCGTAAGCATACATGCTTACGAATTTGCCATAAAAGATTTGCGTTTTTATCTAGAAGCAGTGGTTTTTTCTTCAGTTCAGTTCTTTTCAAGCAATTCGATAAAATATGCAACTTCTCTTGATTTATTTCACCAGTGTACTATGAATACTTTATTGCTTAGCATATTTACAAAGAGGTAACTATACCAACAAATTTATGCAATTAAAATTGCTGTTTTTGATCCTTCATAATGAAATTTCCTTAACAGCTCGGTAATTCTATGGAAAATTTTAAAATAAGATTTTGAAGATTTTTTTAATTTAGCTTTTATATTTTCATAACAACAAATACATATATTTTAGTTTCACAGTAACTCAAACAAGACACTCCAAAACTATTCTCATATATTACAAATAACTAACAAATTAAGCCATTATCTTGCAATTAAAAAGTAATATACCATATTTTCCGACATCTAACAGGTTTATTAACCAGTTTATAACTCACATCTATAATTTCGAGCTATATTTAATTTTTAGGAATATTCGTCATATAATGCACACCCAATTCTTTACAAAGAAACATAAAAGGTACATGTACAATGCTCTTATCGTTTGAGGTCACTTATTCAAAGATTTGTCCTTGCCTTTCTAATAATGGTACACCGAACTGACAAGTGATAAGGGAA
Organism: Stegodyphus mimosarum; assembly: GCA_000611955.2. NCBI lineage: Eukaryota > Metazoa > Arthropoda > Arachnida > Araneae > Eresidae > Stegodyphus > Stegodyphus mimosarum. The sequence goes on along the minus strand of KK121469.1, from coordinate 193,235 downwards.
CAATATGTGTGTCGCTTAAATGCTCAAAGGTGTAAATATACATACAAAAAGGACACATTGTATTCAGTGCAAGTGTCCAGAAGAATGCGATTGTAGGATTTCTAGAAAAGGGGGATATAATTTGGAGTAAGAATGCACTTCCAACCAAAAGAATTCACGGAATTTATGATTCAGGTGTTTTCTCTTTCTGCGGTCATTTGAAGCCATGATTTTGAAATGAACATTGAAGGTTTGAGTTAAAATACAATTGATTTAGCGTTCCTTTTAGTAGTAAATATGGCTTTTGTTAAACGAAACAACACAGTGTTTGTTTCAAATGCAAAATCCTTCAATTTGCGAGAGAAAATGTAAATCGTGCTGCAGCAAGGGTGCTTGATGTTGGTGGAAAGATGGAACGGATGATGATTATTTATGGAACAGAGTAATAGTGATGGCAAAGATGAAATAGAAATCTATGATGTGCCCTGAAGATATAACGGAAGACAAACATGACGAATCTTTCATGCATCCGATAGCGAAAAGTTTTAAGTTCAAAAGTATGTCATTTCTTTTAAATAAAGAGAATAAGTACACGTAAAAATGTAACTTTTGTACGGTGACTTTTCCCATACTTTTTTAATTTATCATTTTTATATCTGGTGTACAAAACGCACACGTAAATTTCTATCATATTTTTGGTATTAAAAGTATAATGGAAGACAAACATGACTAACCTTTCATGTATCCGATAATGAAACGTTTTTAATTCAATAGGTATGTCATTTAATTTAAATAAAAAGCATAAATACATGTCATTTTTGTATGCTGATTTTTTCTACATTTTTAACCGACCATTTTTATATCTGGCATATTACAGGCACCCCTTAATTTCTATCAGATTTCTGGTGTTAAATGTGCACCTTATATGGCAGAACATACAGTAATTCATTTCTAAAAAGTCAACAAAATTGCTCTTAAGACCAATGACTGAATCAAAGACTAAAATCAGTTTCCAAAGATCAAGTGATTAGAAATAACTCTGTGTAATTATTATGCATTGTATTCGCATCTTTTAAGTCACAAAAATACTTTTTATTTTAAAAATATTAAAAAAAAACATTTGAAAGCTTTTAAAACAAATTCGTAAAGGTACATAAACATTGTAATTACATGAAATCTCATGTAAAGAGCATATTAATAATTTTCTGATGTGTGATTAAAGCTGTATTTCAAAACAATTAAACAAAAGGAATAATACTTAATATGAAATTTATGCATACCTTCCCAATTCCTGCCTCTTTGACGTTTTCCCCAATTTTTCTTGAACCTTCCTTTGTTTCCAGAATGCTTCTGATCTGGATGAGAGAAAAACATTAAAAAAAAATGTTAAAACCTTACAGGACATTTGTATATAAATTATGATATTTAGATACTTTTTAATGCAACCATGTTGGCCAAAAGTCAACAAATTTTCAGAAAATACCAAATTTGAGCAATTCCATGCATTCTAAGTTTTGAGTGCTTTTATAGATACAAAACAATCAACAAATTATTCTTAGATTTTTTTTAAAATTTATAAGGTTAGTTTTTAACTAAAGACAATAACTTGCTGTTGAAAATCACATAACTGCTAGTAAATTATTCCACTTTTTTTATTATTATTCATGGCAACTTAATATACATTTGCCAGCATTACAAAACATTCTAGACCTTTTCATTGCTCCTCTTCAGTGACATTTAAAGTTATAAATACATTGTTAGCCATCCAAATTGCTATATCATGAAGAAAGCATACAGCAAACTTGAAATTCGCACGAAAGGTAAAACATGCCAAGATGTGCAAATAATTAGCGTTTTACAGCAGGCACACCTTACATATAACTGTAACATTAAAACAAAGTTAATTACTTAAGGATTAAAAACTGAATTACAAAAATTGATTGTATTTTGGAGAATTAAATGTTGCTGTCTTGTCTATAGAAAAGGTGCTAAATGGAGCCAAAAGTCTGCATGACACGCCTTGGCAAGTCTGGAGCTTGAGGACTATAAAGTATATCTTATGTTGGTGAGCCGAGTATTAAATATTATTATATATTAAACATATTATATTAAATAGTTAGCCTAGATGACTTATTTTTTTAATTTTACTGCAAAATGACAAATAACGCATTTAAGAAAGAAAGAATTCTGGATTCTCGAGGTTACTAGACATCAAAGATGTTGGAAACTGTTCTATGCCAGCTGTCAAAATGACACTCATGCGATACGATTCATCAAGAAAGTGATCGCTTCCGATGTTGGCACAAAAATTGCTTTTTCAAGGATCGCAATATAAAATTTCCTGACTTCTCTGATCAATTTTTGAATCCCCGGACTTTTCCAGGTAGCGTGGCAACACTGTTTGATAGAAGCTTTCACCAGATTCCTCACAAGAAAAATGTTGCAGCTTAACAGGCATGATAACAACCACCAGCCAGTATAGCATATCAAATCTGGAGAACTAGATACTGCATGGGCTGTAATATCTGTTCATCTCCATTCGCAGCCATATAACATATGCTACTACTGCCAGACACAGATGCTTAGCACAGGACTCAAATAAACAACCTGAAAACTGAAAAATCTGAAATAAACAACCTGAAAATGACTGGCCATATTTTTTTCTTCAGCAAAATGAAAAATTTGTATCAACAAAATAGCAAATATTTTAACTAAACTTTAAATTTTGCTTAGTAAATATTTATCAAAAATACATTAATAATGTGGGACGTATGCTCTTTGAGGACTGATATCACTCAAGTTTGCCACGAGCACAGAGCAGAGTCAAGCTTCAGACATGAACAGAAGCAGTCAAGTCTCAGTTCCAGATCCAAAGCTGATGAGCTTTGAAACTGCAAGGCAGAGAATCACATTAATGAGCTTTTGAAGAGTGGTAATCACGTAGAAAGGTGGACAGTACTGTTCAACAGTCGTGCAAACATTTAAACTTGAATCCCTGAGATGTGAATTACAAAGACTATATAAAATTATTATGTGAACTATGTTTGAACTGTGCTATTTCCTGTGGGGTTATCTAAGCGCTACATTAATTTTATGTTTACCAGCTTTCTAAGAAAAATAGTTTAGTCAATAAAGTAGTGTAGTTAATACCTTCGTCTCATGCTCAAATCATCCATACCCCACAACAATAACAAAAAAGGAAAAAATTCAAATTTATACTTTATCTGAAATCTAAAGTTTAGTATCTGCAAGACATTTCTTTTGGTTACACTCAGCATTTCAAGCATGCTGATAACTAAATAATTAATGTTTCAGATTGACATTTACTTTACATAACCAATATCTTTAATTAATCATTAAATCACTTACTTTGATTTAAAAAAAAATAAAGTCATGAAAACTATGTTTTCAAAGAAATAAGTGGGACAAAACCTGCGAATAAATAACGGTTACCTAAATAAATGGTCTCTTTCTTATTTATTAAATTTTCCTTCAATACAATATTTGTATGTAAATAATTATACATTTGTTTGCATAATGCATGCGCACTGGAGAAAAGTTACTAGAAATTATATTCATCACAGATTGTAGATGCTCATCAATTACTAGGTTCTTAATAATTTTCAACTGCGAAAAAAAAAAAGCTGTTCACATATAAATTTAATCCCAAGCAATGTGATTATTAGGACAAAAATTTATAACTCTGCCTATTTATTTTTTGACAAATTAAAAAATTTGTATCTTCAAATATTTGCATAACATTTTTTATCACACAAATTGTCTCCTTAGATTTTTCCATTGCGTTAATCATATTCATTTTTAATGGTATAGAAAATAATGTTGACTGACTTTAGATCACTGAAATGTTTGTAAAATTGTATTTGCAACAAATTGTACCTCAAATTAGCAGAAAATTTAATCACATTATCCTTTCATAACACATTTTTACAATATATGATTCTACTGCTTTTCTCCGTGATAAAGTAATTTTAAAGGCCAGCATTGGATATATTTGCTAAAATACAACTACTGCAAATCTGTTTAATTTGAAGGACTGGGCCTAACTGGACAACTCCCAAATATCTCTGTGAATTTTGCACACAAATATACGGAATTTTAATGTAAAATGTTTCCAACAGCATATTTCCAGTATAGTTGGATAGCAGTATCATGTCACTATACATCAATCACATGACATTAACTATTTGCTTTTGAGGACTGGATTATTTAAATTACAGCACAGCACATGTCGGCTATCTGCTTTTGATAGAAGAAAAATGAGAAGGATGTTTTTAAGAGGAAACTGCCTATATTTAAGTTACATATGAAGAAATTAAATCAACAGTAAGTTCAAACAATAGAAACAGAATCCCCAGACATTTCGGTGTTATCCAATCTCCTTGTCACCTTATTTACTTTGTAGAAGGCATGTATTTGTATAAATATATTTTGTAATATGCAGCTTGTGTCTCCAGGCACTTCATTGTGCATACAGAAAATTTTTTTTTACAAATATTTCTTATCCATTTTAGTGTTTAGCCAGGTAGGCTGTAATACATCTACATCTTACTATCTTGAAGTAACATAAACCTGTACCAAAATGGTAGTTCTATTAAGCTTAAAACTTACTTTTAGCATAACGTGCCCTTGAATTAGCTCTTTGTACAGCATAATTTTTCCAGTGTTCCTTTTCATCTTCACCTGCAAGTTTCAACAAAAAATAATCATTTAATTCTCAGTGATGATGACATACACATGAGGATTAAATAAAGCTACTGATAAATAAACTACTGAATCACAAAATTTAAATTAAGCTACTGAAACATTACTACTGGACTTTTAATATCTTTAAAACACAGAATAAAAAGAAATTTGAGCACTTTTTAAACAAGTGTTTCACATTAATGGCTCAATTAAATCCTACAATCACATTAATGGCTCATTTATTTATTTGAAATGCATGGTTATAGATAATCCAAACACAAAAATGACAATAATTACAAAAAAAATGCAATTTACTTTGCTCTTCAAAAGGAAATTTTATTTTAAAAAATTTTATGTAGGATGTTTATTGAGTAAAGTTTCAAAAATACAATATGAAACACAGCACATGTATGAGAATGAGTGCAAGTGTTGGCTTTTGGCATTCTTTATGCAGAATCTGATTCCACTTGTAATGTGAGTTAAAACTGTTGAAAGAAAATCAAGTGCCCCGCTCACTGTGAAATACAGCTAGTTATCTAGTTCTTAAAAGCAAGAAATATGAAAGTTATGGATATTCATTGCCAGATAACTGAAATGTACAGTGACAATGCAATGAGTCCCAGTGAACATATTGTCCAAGACAGAAAAACACCTATAAAGAATTACATTCTGGTCAGCCATCTGTAAGCACTGACAATTTGCTGCAAGCAACCAAGACCTAAATTCATGCAAGTAGTAGATTTCATTAAATGGCATGGAGAAATAAAAACACTGAAGAATAACTGGCTATCATTATTGGCAGCAGAATTCTATAAGAGGGTCCAAAAATTCATCCTTCATTGCAATAAATTTTCAAACAAAGAAATTATGTAAAAAAACCTAAAACTGCAAGAAAATTCATAAAATTAATGATTTTTTTACAAAACAATTACACTGCTTCATTTTTATTGTAAAGTGGAACTTACTTTTAAAATAATACTTGCATATTGTATATTTATGGACATCCAGCTTTCAGTAACTCAGATTGCATAATTTTTTTTTATTTATTCATTTATAATTAAATTTAAATGTTATCAATCTCAACTAATAAATATCAGAAAATAATTAGAAAGGAGGGAAATCATTTAAAATAAAACATACCTTCAATGGCAGAAATGGTAGCTTTACAAGAACCAATTTGAATTTTTTTCTCACCATCCTCCTCTTCTGCGTTTTCAAGAATTTTGGCAACAACTGGTGTTTCAAACCTAATTACACCCTAAACAAAGTATCAAAAGAATTTAAGATCAAATACTAAGTAGCTAGAAAAATACAGAATTCATAATTTGGAATTCTAAATACTGGAATAATTCAAAAATGATCTGCAACTCTTCTTAATGAGAATTTACAATTTACTTTTCTCAAAATAAACCAAATAATTTGAAAATCCTTATTTGGAAAAGGTAAATCAATATTTTAAATCTCAAGCCATTAACTGCATTAAATTTATTTAAATTAACATGACTTTACAATAAAACTCAACTATTTTTTCTTCAGGTACAAATGTAATATTCAGTTAAAAATAAAGAAATTTTAATGACAAAAAGCTAACACTTAAAACTTTGTATCTGACTCAGACTTTGTATTTGTTAAAAGAATTCAATTGAATGTTGTGATAAACTCAAAAGGGCAACTGCTTTCTGACAGCCTTTTCAGAAATGCACTCAAGCATGGAAATCTGTAGGAATAAAATACATGAACAAAACAGTTATTACATAAAAATTATATGCCCATTAAATTACAAAATGGCTCACATGCTGAATACTAATAAAACTCACTCTGTAATGAAACAATCAACCAAATTGTTCTATGCAAAATTAAACATGCTTTCTGTAATTGATACTTTACTGCCAACTCTTTCCTTTTAAAAAAAGTATGGCTATACAGCAGAACTAATTGCAAATACTTTTCAAGATGCAATAAAAATACAAAATCATGAAATTAATATAATAATAAAAGGAGTATCATTAAATTTCACAGGTTGAAGCAAACTATTAGTATGTTTAAAATACATATACCAATAAAAAAAATGCAATCCAAACTGATCATTCAAATGCAGCAGCCGTTTTGAAAAAATAAAAAACACAGATGTTGAAGTATAGGCTTCTGTTAATAAAAACCACATCAAAGAAAGAAACACTACAAAGTCATCAAGAAAACACAACCAGAGATAACAGAAAAATACTGGTCAAACTATTCCATTAATTTTATCCAAACCACTCCTATATAGAATTATGTTCTTCCAAAACCAAATTTATTTTAGAATGAATAATATATTGAGAATGCTGAACTAAAGATGTATGATATTCATTCATACATGCTGCACATACATATATATGTGTGCAAGAAAATATTTTTTAATGCTTACAAATTGTTTAATAAAGAGATTCTCCATCCTATATGCCATGCTTTTCAGTACTTTTGAACATTTTTAAAGGCTTTCTGAATAGCTGACATACTGGACTAAAATTTCATTCATTTTTTCAAAGGGATTTGGGGGGGGGAGAATGAAAGAAAATGATTTTTCAAGAATTTTAAATTTTCAAGATTAAAATATTCCTAGTCTCTTTCATTCTCATTTCAAATACATAAAACTGCTCAAGTACTTTGCCACTCAAACTGGAGAATGAAATTCCCTGACTTTTCCTGGTTTTTCAGTTGTATTTTAAGAAAATTCCAGGCTATCCGCGCAATGCACGTTGGCTGTGCTAAGAGGAAAATTAATTTTGGTACCACTTGAAAACACAAAAACTTGCCAATTACACGTGAGTTATTTGTATGTATATATATATAATCCCCAAAGCATCACTATTATAGCTATAATAGCTGTTGTTTTCTCCCCTGAAGATTTAGATTAGAATCAGCCCAAGCTGGATTACAAAATGTCAAAAAGACATTATTTTTTTTGGGGGGGGGGGGGGTTACTGTATAAAGTTTCCTGACTTTGTCTGCTTTTACAGACATTTTGCAGCTACATGAAAGAAAGGTTTGCAGACATTTTGTAGTTAAACAAAAGAAAGAAATCTATTTAATGATACTTTGAAATAAAATCAGGTATTTTATATTTATTTAGCAGCATACTAAGCAAAAAATATGTGCATTAAATTTCATGGTTAGGTTAGGTTAGGTTATTCAGTTATGGCAAAGCACACGAGGGCTATCTGCCTAAAGGGAGGGATGCCTTCGTGGAGGACTTTCTAACATTAAATTTCATGATGATATGTCATCATACTGCTAGAATTAGTTTCAGGATTATGTTAAGAGAAAATTTCCTGAAATTTGAAATTATTATTTACTAATAATAAATAAATTTAGAGGGAATAACCAACATTAAATGATATGAATAATATTAAAATAATTAAAAATTGAATCACAATAAACAACGATATTTTGGCGAATATAGTCTTATTAAATGGTTAGCCCAGATGACGACTATTTTATTTTTATTTTGCTGCAAAATGACAAAGGCATTTATTTTTTTAAAAAAAAGGTTTAAAAGATTTTGCAGTAAAACACCAGTATACGCTATGGCCTTGGCAAGATTTTGAAAATCGCCGCCATCACCAAACTGACCTATTTACAGCTTATAATAATGTCGCCAAATCCCATGTGTACCGTACATGGAGGTTAGAATAGAATAAATGGAGGCTAGTCCATGGTACCGTATACCAGGAATTGTAAAACTCGTTTTTGGGGGGGGCAGATTGCGGTATAAAATTCTCAACTTTTCCAGATTTTAAGTAAAATATTTAAATTCCCTGAATATTTTGGTCAATTTTCGAATTCCCTGACTTTTTCCGGCTTTCCAGGTAGCATGGCAACCTTGTTTATAAAGAAAAGTGAAGCTTGATAATTCTCTTATTCATTTTTATTATTCTTTTCTACATTCCTAGCAGATCCAAAATGAAAACTGAAATTCCAATAAACTTACAGGAATAATCTAAAAAAATTCTTGCTGCATACATGAAATGATTACTGAGTGCAATATTGATAATATGTACAGGAAATGGAACTTACACTAGGGTTTCCTTTGAAATAGCCGTAAAAAGCAATAGTACCATATGATTTTAAAGCTTCATTTATATCTTCACGTGTTGATGTCTCACCTAAACCATTAATTTTTAACAAACATCCAGGAACAACATCAGGTTCAGCTACCTATATAAAATTTAAAATCATCATTTCGGTTACTCAAATGAGTATATAATAACTCAAATACATAAACATTAAAAATATTTAACAATTTTATAAATTCAAATTACTTCAGTATCTGGTTTTGTCTCATTTTCTTCAGCTTTTTTTGCCTTTTTCTTAGCTTTCTCACTAGAAAAGATTTAATATATAAATAATCTGTTCCCATCCTATAATACATATGTGCTCTTATAATATTTTAATTAAATATACTTACGCTCTTAAATTTTCAAAGAAAGTATCTTTCCTTTTGAAATAGTCTTTTCTAAAAAAGAAATCCAATAAAATTATTAAATTTAAATTAATAGAATGTAATTGTTGATGCTGGAAATATAAACAAACAGGTTCTTACTTCTTCTCTTTTAAAAGCTCTGTTCCACAAAATTTTGTTCCCTTTGCTTCTAGAAATTTTTCAGCATCTTCCTTCGTTTCAAATGTTACAAAGACAGAACCCTAAATAGTAAACAATTGTATCAGTATAGAATGCAGTTATTAATTACTAACACAGCACAGCATTTAAATTATAAATAGTATAAAAAGAATAACTCATCTAAAAGAGGTAAAAAGAGTTAGGCTTAAAGGCATTACAAGTTCCCAGTTTTTGCTACACCTAGAAATTACATGGTGAGAAGCAAGGGATAGATCATCATTCAGCTGAGAAGTGGATGAGATGTTTTAACCAAGCTTCTAAAAAAATACATGGCCAGGCATGAAAGTGCAAGTTGGCAAAAAAAGCTGAACAACGCGCGGACACAAAATTAGATGAAAACTAAATGCGCATGCGCGAGCTAAAAAACCACATTTTACCGTTTCAACCGTTTAATATAAAAAGTATTAAGCATGTGCATATTATTAAACTAAAATAATACTTGCACTTACTATTTTGCTATTAATTTTATCTTCCACTTGTAAAAAAAAAAATCACCAAGAGATTGTAATGAATTAACCTTCTTTAAGATGCTCTTTATGTAACTTAATATAACAGTTGATACATGAACACTGTACACAACATTACAACACACTAATATACGTACATATTTATGTTATATATTACTGCCTATTTTCAGGCAATGACAAGTTTTAGAGATAATATATACTGTTACTATAGCTTTCAATTATCTTCACTTTTAGTTCAATAAAGAGTACTTTATATAACACCAGAAAAAGTAGTCATGTGAGATAATATAGTTACAAAATAACATATAGTTAAAGGAGGAATATAAAAAATAACTATTTTGTCTCAGTCTCACTCAATCCTAATTAAAAATTTTTAGGGAAAAAGCTTTTTCTTTTTTGCTACTTTTGCAGCCAACTTTTCTAATTTCCGTTTGCGAGCTAGTCTCGATTTCTTTTCAGCAGCTTTTATGCAATTCATTGATACTTTTTTATTTTCTTCTTTATTTTCTGCAATGTTTAATTGTTTTTTTTTTTTAGATTCTCGCTCCTCCTTTTTCATCTCTAGCTCTTCTTTGTACAGTTTATGAGCATTCCTTAAATTTTTACATACAGTTTTGTGTACTGGAGAATGCAAGTGGTCATCCCTTTTAAAAAATTCCAGAGAGCTGACTTATTGCAACTCAAAAATTTGTATGGCTGCTAATAGCAACATATCCCCTTTTTCCATAATATATTAGATCAGAACACAATGCACACTTCACTTTTCCACTGATATCCACTTTCTGAATGCAACTGCCAATGACCACTTCCATTTCTTGTCCATTCACATGAATTTTTACGATGTTTTTCAGCCACGCAAATCTGAACTTATTTTTTTCTTCACTATCTATACGCCGAGCTTTGTGCTCATGATTCGGATTTAAGATATTCATACTGAAAAACTTACAGCAACAAACAAAAAAGAAATAATATAACGATCTACGCTCCGAATTACAGTACGCCACTTTACACCCGCTAAAACTCGCACGTGCTCTCATCAGTAGGGTATTTGTTTGTTCGACAGATGGCGCCAGCACCGATTGCTGAAATTATTGAAATCGGCTCTTGTCTGACGGTTGCTTGCTCTTCTTTGATTCGGTATTCGTACGCATCTAGTTCTGCCTTTCCACAAAAGCTCCACCTACTTCGCCTTGATGTGAAACAACGCATTTCGCAATCGCATGATGTAAAGTTTTTTTTTGCAAAGAAAAGAGGAAGAGAGAAAGGTTGTCCTCCGTTTACCCCTCCCCACACACACACACACACATACAATTTGCCGGTCACGATTCTCAACGGTTCTGCATCGATCTCAAAAACAGCCCGGGTGACATTGAAAAAAGCGGAATTCTGCGAAAAACTTTCATGCCTGTACATGGCACACAAAATGTATAACACAGATGGAACTGATCTGTTTTACACAGCATTACCGGAGCATACATTAATATTTAAAAAGGACACAGATGGTTTTAAGAAATTAAAAGAACAAGTTTCTGTGTTAAAAGTGCAATATAGATGCAACAACTAAGATGCCACTGGTTATTAGAAAAAGTAGATAACCTAACCGTCTAAAAGGAGTCAAGAATTTAACTTACAAAATATACATCAAGCACTACTTTTACTGAACTTCTTTTGAAATGGGATAGAGAACTGAAAAACGTAGAAACAAATAAATGTGCTGCAAAACTCTCTGATATCCTTCTGGAAAACATTAAAGCTTAGAAGACGGTGACCTATTTATAGGCCAGTTTCAGGGGAAAAAAAAAAAAAAGGACAGCTCAAAAAGACGGCTGTGGCCAAAATTTCAGCCACAGAAATTCTTTCCCCTCACCATTTAGGGTGCGGAGATAGCCATTGTTCAAAAACCTTCCTTTGCCACTTGTTCGACGACCTTCGCGCCTCACAACTATGCGGCTTCGTAAATTCCCTTTCATTTTCCCTCAGCAGTGCAATGCTACCTCGAAATTCGTTTCGCATGATTGACTTGCTGTCTAGAATTCTACATAAGTAATACCCATACTGATAGCCACATGAGTATGTTAGAAACATGCAGATGAGGTGTTGCGTGCATATGCAACACAAACGCTAATATGTAACATGTATGTATACTAATTGCACACATGTAGGCAAAATGATACATGTATATTATATGCAGAAGCGGATAAAAGCAGACACATGTATGTACATGTGTCTGCTTTTATGTGTAATACTTACGATAGAATTATTGAAAGGGGGGTCAATAAATTTTTAAAAAATTAATAAGAATACTAATGAAAAAGGTAAACGAAACTAATATAACAAAAATACAGAGGGATTTGTTTAATATATAAATATAAGATGTTACACAATACTTGTAAACAAATTACAGTGAATTGACGATTTATACGAGAAACAAATATTTAAACATAATTTTCGAGTATAAATTAAAACTGTTAATCAGTACATATAATTCTAAACTAAATTTAGTTTGAAAACAAAAACTTATTAGACAACGTACTGATTTTAGGCATAGGAGGTATTTGCTGCTAAGGCGTATTTTCATTATGACGCAATGTCAAAAGTTAATATTCCAACATTCGACAATTATTTCGCTACAAAATCTCACTATCATATGTCTCCCTAGTTTAGGGAAAAGAGAAAAAATTCCTTTGTACTATTCCCTAGTCTCTTATCTGAAAATTAACAAAAACGACCCCCAAACGTGCCTAAAGGAAAGGTTTCAAAATAGTAGTAGTTTCCTTTTACAATGGCTGCTAAACGGGGTGGAAATGCATTTGGATTAGCTGTCTTTTTAAGAGAAACCTCTCCAAGCTCCCCAATCTTTAAAAGTCAATGCTTCTTCTTGAAAATATGACTTATCATTCAGTCTTTAGACCAAGGTATTATAAAAGCTTTAAAATGTCATTACAGAAAATGTGTCATTCAGATAAAATTAAATCTTGTGAAAATGCAAGCATTTCAAATGAGATGTGTGAGAAATTAAGAATACATTTTTTTAGAATATGTTGCAGTTGATGAAAATATTGAGGCAGTATGTGAAAACACTCACTACGATATTATAGAAAGTATTATTAAAAAAACTGCAGACACTGAAACTTACAATGAAAGTGATACAGAAGAAATAACTACATACCAAACACAGTGGAATCAAGAAGAACACTGCAAACTCTATGAAATCTTAAACTGAAAGGTGGAGATCACAAAAGCTACCAAAAGTTTTACAAACTTAAAAATGTGATTAAACGGCTGTTGATGAACAATATGAAAATATGGATACAGCAGTTCTTTGCAAAATTTAAAATTTCATCATGTATGCAAGTAATATTTTTTATAAAAAATTTTTTAAACTTCCAAATTTTACAAAGACTAAATTTTATGATTAACTTTTAATTTATAATTTAGGTATTAACTGCTAGATTAACCGTTAGTTATTAACTTGTGAACTAAGATCAAAGCTAACATCGTAATTTGTTGAACATCGAAATCACTTTTTATTAGCAGACTTAGAAGTAATGATGTAGGAAAGAGCAACTTGGCACTCTAATCCATGCCCATTTCAAAACGTTTATATTTTTTATAGCTTTGCGGTAAGAACACACCAGCAAGCAGCAGTCCAGCTAGGCTGATGTACAAAAAGCAACTGTCTTGTATTCAGAACGAGTTAGTTTTGGTTTTCAAAGCATTAGATAATTAATAAAGTTGTAAAATTATTATTGTATGCCTGAATTCCATTTATGTCACCAGTGTTATGTAAGAGTCATATGACATGGATTAGTCTCAAAATGAAGCAGTGCAGAAAAAGATATTACTATGTCTAGAATAGAGACTACCCAAATTAAAAATTAAGCAAAGAGGATATTGCAATTATAATTTATATTTACAGTGTGACAAAAGTGCTTTCTACCTTAAATACTCTATTGTTTCCTTGGTTACGCCTCCTCATGGAAATGTGTTCAGCTTTGTGATCTTTAAAGTAATCCAACAATTCATCCAAAGTTGTTGTCTTCTTAAAACCTTTCTGCAATAAATCATAAAAAAATTACCTTTACAAAATATGCATGCAGCACACAATAAAATTATATGCAATGAGTAAATTTTCTCTAGATTGGCAACAAATCCACTAAATGTAACAAATAAGACTGCTATGGTAAAAAAGTAGGCTTAGCCACACTTAAAACAGCTTTTAAATTGTTGATAATTCTACAACTCTAACATGTTAACTAAAAGCATAAAATTCTTAACTGGAAGCTAAGAACAACATAATTTAATTGTTTTTAAAGCAAAAAATGCATAACTTACAAACATAAGAATAAAGAAACTGAGCTCACAGAGCCGAGGTGCTGCCGACTGCAACCAAAATAGGTGCACATCTACCTACATGTCATAGCATATATACAAAAATTCTATTTGATAGCAGTCAAAATAGATATTTTCATTGAAATGATACCCGAAATTTTTCACAATTACAATACTCCTTTTTACTTCATACAAGGAAGTAAAAAGGCTAATTATTCTTATTTATCTTAGCTATATAAGAACCATACACACTTACCACATAAAGAGTTTTTTCATCTATTTCTTCACTTCTGGAAAAATCTTCAGGGACTGGTTTCTCAACTCGTCGACGTATCTTAGTATTATCTTCATTGACCTATATTTAGTTTATAATAAATTATAAACATGTATTAAAAAATAAACTAAATACAAACACTGAAATTGCAAAAAAAAAAAAATATTCTTGAAGCTACCTAATATTCTAAAATGAAACTAAGCACTGAAATTTTTTAATTTGTAAAAAAAAGCACAGGAATACTATAAAAAATTAGTAAAAGATATCTCTATGTATATATTGCACACATGGATAATTCAAAATGAATGGTACAAAAAGAAAATGAGCCTGTAACTGCTATAATGAATTTTTTTCACAAATACAGATATACAGGAAAGTGTAAACTGAGAGTTTTCATTTATCAATACTTGGAAAGTACACATTTCCATATACTGAAGAGATGCTGAAATTCAAAATGGTAGCTTCAATAAGAAAACAAGCTTACTGTGAGCTAAAATATGTAAAAACATCTGCAATTGTATTTCAGCAATACTTTTGCACCAAATTTGCTAAATAAAAAACTCACCATTACATTCTGAAATGGATAACAGTTTTAGAAGCCAAGCAGTTTAGTTGGACAACAATAAACTGGTGAAAGACACTTAGACAACTTACCATTTTAAAAAAGAGGAAATTTCTTACAGAATTGGTTGTTGGTTTGCAGCACCTTGCGATGTTCTCTTTAGATATGGAATTGTTAACATATTTTTCAAAGCAAATAATAATTTCCAAATGCAAACAATAATTCTTGTGTTGTATTATTTAAAACAAAACAAAAAAATTAAAATACAACACGTTATCTACCAAAACATTTCAGCAAAAATATGGAATATCCCAATTACTATGCAAGTTACTGATCAACACTTTTTGAACAAATTATTTTATTACAAGGAATACTTTGATGATCAAGACTTACAAAAAAACTGAAGTCTGTGCTTCAATATTTAGTACAAGATCTAGGCAAATAAATTTCAAAAATACAAGTGTCTGAAAACATGTGAGCCACTGCAGAATTATGATTATATACAGCTACTGCAAAATGCATGTGAGCCACTGTAGAATTATGATTATATATAGAGAAAAAGTGTTAAACAACACAGATATACTTTAAAAATGTTTGATAATTTTTTTAGAAAGAAGGAAAAATTTATTAAACCTTCTTAGTCATTTAATAATCAGCTTTTTTCAATTTTAAAATATTCCATAAATATTTTAACAGTTTGATGTTTTCTTTCCCATAGAATATTCAGGGTTTTTATACAATCTTAATTTTTATGTATATTGAGAGGATATAAGGAGATATAATATTAAGAAATAAAACTATTAAATAACATTTTTTAAAGTATTAGGTAATTATGAGTTTTGACTTATTCGTTACACTTCAGAGAAGGCCCAACCATTTTACGATCAGACTTAACTGCCTCTGATTACAGGGTTCACTTACTTTGATATGTCGTCTAAAGAGCTATTTCATCTCGAAGAAGAGATATCAGATACCACAGACATAAATATACAGGATTATCTTCACAGGACGAACACTAGATAACAAGCATATGATAAACACAACATAGTTCCAGCAATGGCATAACATTGACACAGCGTAAGATTGCTACCAGCAAGCAATGGACATAGCAAAATGTAACTAAGAATTATAATCAGCAGCAAGACAATTTGGTTGGTTGGTGTTGTGTCCTTTGAGAGCCAAATGGATCCATGCGTGGAAATCACTACATAGTTCTCCCTGGAAAGGAAATTCCCCTAAGCTTTGCAGAGGTGCAAGTGCTGACAGACAGGTGAAGATGAGTTCTGGAGAAACTTCCATTTCGGGGCAGTTTCTATAAGTTCTATATGATCTGCTACCTTCTTTATTAACTTTCCTTCCTCTAAAATGGTGGATTCTCAATCTAGTAATGGTCTTTGTGATTTCTTTGTTTGCATCAATCTCACATATCTGATGGTCTTTCTTAATACATTTTGAGTCTACATCTGGCGATGGCATTAGCATCTTCAAGAGTGACAGGGATTGAGTTGAGATTTAATTTGCCTTTTTATCCAGTTCATTGGCTGCCTCATTGCCATAGATTCCAACATGTGCAGGTATCCATTGCATAACGCATCTGGTTGATTGTTTGTAGGTGTTGGTGTACATCTTGGGTCAGTTTTGAATGTCCTCGCAGATTTGACTCTAGGGCAGCCTTAGAATCACAGTAAATTAGAAGTCCGCTGGCTTTATCATTATAATTTAAGTCGACGTAAATTCGCAGGCCCGTCTGGATTGCTCTTAACTTACATGTGAAGTTGGAAGCTACGTTGCCTGCTCCATGGCTTTGCAGTACAGTTGTTCCATTTGGTAGAGTGATGTGAATACTGGCTCTACCCTTGGATAGTCTCATCCATGGAGGTAAGAATAGGCCAACCCCACACTACAGGTGAAGCAGTGCTCCCAGGCTTTGGTTTCCAGATGGGGTGTTTTTGTTTACATCCAGAAGCTCCCTTGAAAGCACTTTGACACTATTTCCACACGACACTTCCATACAAATTGAAAAGCGGGACACTTCGCTTAAAAAGAATCATTCATTGTGTGAAGGATAATAGCAATTTGTACAGTTTAGTGACATTTATGCAAAAATCACATCTTGGTTATATTTTTATAACTCACAACAGCAATTTTGATTATGAATTTGGTTTATAAAATTCTAAGCTGTTGGACAACAAAAACTTCAGCAAAAATGTTATGTGTAAAGAATGAAAAATACCTTATGATACTTTTAAAATCATATATGTCTTTCGATACCCTTGACAGAGTATTCGCTACTTTTATTTTATGTTATCCACATATTCTTATTAACATGTAATTTTTTTTTTAATTTTTAGAGGAGAGACTTAATAGTTAACTCATCATTTTATTTTTATGTAACAGAAAAAATAATCACTTTGGGTTAACTAAAAAACGAAATCACCACCAAATGCTGCATTTCTTGTCAAAATTAATAAATATACAGACAGATATGCAAATGAGTTAACTTTTCCTTGATCTGTAACCACACATTTGGGTAAAATTATATACAATTTTACAAAATGTGTGGAACAGAAGACAGATACATTTGAGAACTCAGCGGAAGTACCATGTGCGGCCAAGATGTGACCATGGGAGCGTGCCACATCATCAAGACAGTTTATTAAGAATTTAAAAATAGGATGATTGACGGAGGGGAAAACAATTGTACATCCTGCCAAAGGAGGTCTGATTATGAATGGTCCTCTTATTGATTGCAGATTGCTAAATGTTTTCACACAAGTCTTTTCCTACAAATTTGAGGTTCGTGCTCGCATGAAATATGTATGAGTATTTATGCATATGCTCGCAAAAAGCATGTACCTGCCTTCAAAATACGCAAACATTTATTAAATTATTTATAAATGTATTTGGAAATGAAGGATTTATTCATTCATAAACTCCTGTGAAAATTATTGTGAAGAAATCTAGTTATTAAATATATCTAAATTTACAATGATTACAAATATTATCTAAATACATAACAGCATTAACATTTAATTGCAAACACAAATTAAAATTCTGTTGACAAATATGTTTATAAAACAATTTAAGCAAGAATTGTTCATACTGGAAAGCAATCTATTAAAAGGTATTGTAAAACAAATTCTATGAGATGCATACTTAAGGAAGTATTGTTGAAATTAAGGGGAAAAAAATCTGATAATACTAAAGGAATTACCTCCTTATATTTTATAAAAACTCAGTTACAAGTTTTAAATAATATTTTAAAAAATCCCTCTTTTTTATTCCCTTTCAGAAATAGTCTTAGAAAGTTAAGTACATGGAAATCAGCACCAATATTTAACGTATTTCACTATTAAAATAGAAAAGGTGCTCTAATTTGAAATAAACCGAAAAGAGCATTAATTATAAATTGACTCAGATTTTCAATTTAAAAAATGCCTCAAAAGCTAAAAAAATCATCACATACTTTAGAAAGTATTTTAGCAAGAAGCTCTGTAAATAGAAAAGAAATAATGTGCAATTTTAATATTAATAACACATTAAATTTTTATCTTAATTCTTGTAATCCTTAACTGAATAATACTGAATTACCTTAAATTTTTTTTCTAATATAATTAAATGAAAACTTACAGTGTGAAAATATTTTATTCAAATTAAACTGTTCTGGGAAAAGCACAGCATTTAATTCTGTTCAGAATGAAATATTTTCACATATTTAGGATTCTAAAATATTGTAGAAAAAGAAAATATATACATTTATACGTATATTTATGACGTAATTACAAAATGCTTACATCCGATCATGTCAAAACCAATTTATCTTAACCTTCTAAAACCTGACTTAAATTCTCATAATATAACCTTTAGGACAGCGCGACCCAAGACAATGAGAAAAGTTGTTTGGGTGGTCATTTGTCCCCTCCATTAATACAGTAAAATTTACATGTTTGTCGGAGGCTGGACAATAGTCCAGAATAGGTTACCATATTTGCGACTTTTTCGAGGCTTATCCTGATTTAATTTAAACTAAATTGTATTTATTTTATTAAGAGAAAAATGTATATAACGTTCATATAACATTTATTATTTCTGATCAATCTCGGTAATAATTTGTGAATTTTATGTCTTTGTTTTTACTAGAAATTAGGAAACCAGAACAGAACTTGACAAAATATAACAAATATGAAACTAGCCTTATATGCCTGCAGGTTGGACTGCAATATTTGATAAACCATTTTCATAAATAAAATAATAGTAATGAATAATTTAATGAACTAATAATAATGAATTCATTAATAATATTCATTACTGTTAGATGATTAGAATATGATTCATTACTATAAGAAAATCGGAGATATATTAGTTGTGTTTGATTGTTTAACAAATATTACTTTGGACTATTGGGCACAGGAGGTATATCTGTAGAAAGAATTATCTTCATGAAATTGGATTTTTTTTACGTTAGCAGCGAAAACATTCTCCGAATACTCATATATGCAATCCATTTTATACCTGCAGTGTGAAGTCTGAAAAGATAATTTCTTAAATCTGCATTTTTGTGGTGTCCGCACAGAGCTCTTTTAGGCTTCTTTTTAATATTTGTTGAAAAGAATTTTAATCTATAATTTAAAATTTTAGAAAATATAAAATTTATCAAAAATATTTTTCAGAACAGTTTAAATGTTACAAAGAATTCTATGTCAATTTACTTTCTTTCATAGGTGAATTTCGTACAAAACCATTGTTATATCCAAAGTTTGATTTTCCCTTGATTTTAAATTAAATGAGTATACATATGTTCTACATAATAAATTTTCTAATTTGTTTTAAAAAGATTAGTCTTTCAGACTTTCAAAACAATAAGGGCACACAGGGTTGTGACATTTACAGTGAAGGAAATATTTTTTTTTTTTATATTTCTTTCAGGGATCAAAACAATTGCCCAGGAGTATTTTAAAGCAAAATTAAGAAAATTGTTTATGACAAGTTTTTCATAAAGTATCCTCTTATGCGGCTTTTTATTAAAGTGCGAAATCATCTCTTTGACACAAAGAATACGAATCATGAACGGAGTAAAATAAATTCATGAGAAATAATTCCAAAGTGCTGTAATTCCATGTAAAATAGTAATATGAAGCATTGGAGACAACTACAGTGTATTTTATTCATAAACAATCACCTAAAATGTCTAATTTATGTACTGCCGAGTGATAAACTTAGGTTAGCAAATTTAATCAGTTATTTCAATAATTTTTCTTAATCTATTTTTTACAGAGCCACCAGCGGCTAGCGCTTAAGTTGCTGAGCACTGGTGGTTTTCTTGGGTTTGAACCACAGCGAACAGGTCGGATTCATGGATGGTTTTTTTTGTCGTAATGTCGGTATAAGCCAGCTTTACTAGCAGCTTTCTCTTAAAAGACTCCCACTAAACCCTCCCCCTTAAACAGATAATATTTGCTGTAGAGTCATTAGGTTATCTTGATGCTGGAGACGTGAAAAATAAGCAATGTCCTCACCGGGACTCGAACCAGGACCTCTCAAAATGTGTGCTAACCACGCTGAGTGTGCTAACCATTACACCACGAAGGCATGCAGAAATGAGAGAGAAAATACCTTATAAGTTGCCTCAAAATATGGATACCTTCGTAGAGCTCTCATCCCATGTGTGAAATGCACAGTGGTTTCTCGTCTATTCAGTTTTCATTTGCTTACATTTTTGGGGAAATGCTTCCTATTTGGACAAATAGTTCACACATAAATTTATTTTGTTTTCATTTAATAAATAAACATTTCTTTGGGATATACCATCTACATATTACTCAACCTTTAAATCTGACAATAATTTCGTCTATCACGAGTTTATCCGTGGTGCTGTAAATTTGTTTATAAACTGTTTTTAAAAACAGCTTATAAATAAATTTAAAAATTTTGATCAAAAACTTTTCGAATTTTCCAGTCATAATTCATAATTTCATCAGGGTTTTCCTTACTGTTTTCAAAATGCAAAAAATTTTAAAAACCTTAAAAAATCTGTCTTTTGACATTACCTTACGAAAAACTAATGTGTGAATTAAATCATCCGTGGATGAATAATCCCGAATGCTATCTTTTTCAATATGTCCCAAGAGTAAGACTAATCCAAAAAATTTCAGATGCTCATCAGATGTAACAGGCGCCCAGCCGCTTTCACGCTTTCTTTTTTCGCTTACAATGAATTTTAAAAAAAAAATTAATTTTAAACAATTCATCTAAAAAGTATAATTTAAAAATATTAACAGCAAGATGGGTTTCCGAAAATTCAGTCGCTATAGCAGGATTACCAGGTCAATATGTTAATTTTACTATGCTCATTTGGTTGTCTCCATTCAAATAAATTATTAGAGTTGTTTTTGAAGTCATCGGCAATTTCATCATTAAAGATTGATTAAAACATATTTCTGAACAATCCGAATCTATCAGTAAAAGTTTCCTCTTCTAAATCTCTTAGTAACTTGTTAATGTCATTCTGACTGAGAGCTTTGAAACAAGAGCGCAAGGAAAAAAGTTAAATTGAAATCTCGAGAAAAAGCTCTAATGCTTGAGAGATAGCATGTTTTATTTTCAAGCATATTGGTGCAAGACGAAGCCTATGGTCTTCACCAAAACGTAGCCAACCAGTTAAGAAAAGGGAAACAACGCATAGCCAGGGACTGCTCTGAACAGCGAAACTAGACCACCCAGAGTCGGCGAGGGATAGAAACATTGGTACGACATTTGTACCATAGCCAGCCTAAAAGCAAGTAAATTTCGCGGTACAACAGTTGTACCGCCAGCTTTAGAAAGTTAATGGCAAGTCACTGAACACTTTGGACTCAATGAAGGGATCACCACTGCTTCAAAGCAATGTATGGGAAAAACAACTTAGGCCTCTAATCTTACTTCCTACCTCCATGGTCTTATCTAATGAACCATCTGTGTAAATTACAGAAATAATTTGATTAAATTATTACTAATTAAGTTGACTCTATGCAATGTTGGTCTTCTGCCATAGACTGGATACACGTATTGATTACTTCAACCAACACCTTTCATAACACTTAACTCAGCATGCTGATTCGAATGATGTGCTTTTGATATGTAACCTTAGAGATCTCATGACTTCTATGCAAAAGACAAGGTTCACCAACTTCAGAGTACTTAAAAAGTGAATAGGCAACACAGTCAGTCAATTGATCAGGGTATGCAAGTATAAGACAAGAACTACACTGTCATATGGATGTCTACCACTTCACAAATAACATACACATTGAACATCTGTGAATGCCTCCAGAAACTTGAAGTATTAACTTTTCATATTATATTTGTGATAAATTCCTTATAGCAGTTACAAGTTTGTTTTCTTCTTGAACCATTCATTTAGAATTATCTTGTGTTATAAATTATTACTATAGAGATTATTAGTTTTTATTAAGAACACTTACTTCCATAAGCTGGTTCTGTGATTTCTTCAGTGCACCAGTGATAACTGCAAAATCCTCTGATAAGATCTATAACATAAATTCATTTTTAATACCAAGATTAATTTATATACATGACTCACAGACATCATGGAAAAATAATAACTGCATGATAAGTATTATCAATGCTTATTCCTATTAAAATCAAAACATTTCTCGATCTTAATTAAAGTTATGAATAGTGAAAAAAATTCATTTTAAAGAATAACTTTTAATAATGCTTGATACCAAGACTTAATATTCATGACGTTAAATGCTCATATCTACATTACAAGCTAAATTTGAAGAAACTGATCATATTAACTGTGGCAAGTATACAATATCCACCTAAGCAAAGAGGGTTTCAAGGAATTTTGAATGCAGTTATTATGCACTTCACACTTAAGAGAATTTATTAAAACATTATATCCCTTAGCTTATTATATCATGGAAAATAGTATGAGGTGAATTGTCAGCATTTTGTGGCTCGAGTTTGTTGACAATTTAGACAAATTTGAAGAGTGAAAATGACATAAAATAACAGACAAAATTAATATAACATAAACTGATAATCATATATTTTTCATACAGGATATATAAAGACAGAATTGCATTCATTCTATTTTATTATGATGCATACAAAATTTTGTTACACGAACACCTCCATATATCTTTTTATAGAATGTACATACCTTACAGCATATTTATTCTTTTTATTTTATCCCAAATGTTAAGCTCTAGCGGCTTGCAAACGCTGGCCACTACTACAGCCAGAAACGATGGTCTCTTTGTTATGGAAGTACCCAAAAGGCAGGATACCATTGCCTCCTATGAAGTGACAGACAAATTACATCCATGCCTTCTTCAGGATTCGAACCCAAGCCCTTCAGTACGGCACAGTCACTAACCAATTTTCCGTGTGAATGGCTCATATTTATTCGTATGTTAGAAATATAATTGCCTTGTTTTTTAAAAAACTGACTTCTTTTTACTAATAATATTCATTTATTTCATATACTATGCACAACTACATGATTTATTATAAAAAAACAGAAAACTACTGCCAACAGAATTATTTTATACTTAGAAAATCAGTTAAAATTTTTCTTTTGACATTTCACTTTGATTAAATATTTATGTTCATTTCCTAAATCACAGTTTCAATGACACTACTGACAATTATTTTCAAAACAACCTTTTAATTACTTTAGAAATGCTCTTGACTCTTAGACCAAAAATTTTTTACAATACTCTTTTCTATCACTTTTGAGAGTCTTCTCAAAGTGATTTGACAGTCCTCTCAAAACTCTTTATTTTTCTCAACTTTGTGTTTTTTTTAAACAGATAACTTACCTTTGTTATCACACAGAAGTCTTATCAGATACTATTTTAGCTCCACTTTATCCTCACTCAGATTATCATAATTATCTCCTCCATACATTACAGCAATTTTTATCCAATATCTAAACAAACCTCATTTTGTCAATTTGATTTTTAATAATCAGAATCATAACAAAGAGTGTTTAAAAAGGGCAACACAACATATACTACTAACAAATAATAGTCATTAATTTACAATGTGATTAAACAAAGTAAGACTTAAGATGTTTTATTTAAGAATGCTGTACTTTTTAAACAGTATTAAACATTTTAGAAGGTTAAGTAGACATTAAGAGAAAAAGTATGCAAAGAACATGACTAAAAAAAATAACCTAGGACACTATATAATGGGTGGCTGAACTTCAAATCAGTCAGAGCTGCATGTTGGAATTGAGGAAAAGTTCAAGAGATCTAGATTTTTCAAAAGCCACAAGCTCTATGTCATTTTAATAGCAGTGAAAGAGATTTCAAATGGATAGAAACATCCAATTCTACATGATTCAATAACAGTTTACCTTCAGCATGTGATGATACGTCGAAGGCCATGCTAAGTTTTAGGATGTCCGTTTCCTGTAATTGCACCTTAATGCAGTAAAAAGTACCCCTTTTCATTTTTTAAATACTCCAAATTTTCTGTGATACCTTCTCGTAAATTGTGGTCTATCACAGCTTTGTAATGCTCATGTAACTTTGGATTCTTCTGAAAACCACGCCACAGCAACTCAAATCTTTTTCTTTGTAATTCTCACGAAACTTTGGATTCTTTCTGAATTTGCACCACAGCAACTCAAATGTTTTTCTTATACCTCAGAATGATGCTGTAATTCTACATGCTCATTCCACGCAAGCAAGCTGTATATCCACTGTTCTCAAAATTTTCTGAAGGTTACAACTAAAAGCTGTGACTGTCATCAGATTTATTAGAAATTCACAGAGCTACTACCAATTGCCATAAATTTTTCATCAATATGGACATTGAATCATCTTCTTCTGTTATCGTATAGAATTTTATACATATTAATTTGTATAAAATTCTAGGCGATAACAAATGTTTCTAAAGCACTGCATGCATTCTGCTATTCTCAAAGATCAGCCCAATTTATTCTACCACAAATAACACTAAAAACTTCAGCAGACTCTTTCTTTAACTCTCCAAGCATTATGAATTTTGCCCTGAAATTCCCAAAAATGCCATGCAAAGTGGTACATTTATAACTTTAAAATGACCCTCTCATTGTACCTTGATTCCTTTTCTTCTAACACACATCCAACCCAAAATCAGATCCATAAAGAGCTTGCAAAAATTATACTAAAATGAAATGTGTCTTAATTTTTACCCTTTAGTACTACACAGATTTATAATCTTTTTCATAGGTATTGGTACCATAGTACTACAGTAGACCCGCAAACTCAACACCTTTTTAAGAACTTTTATATCTTTTGGCCAAACAGAGCAAATATTGCATACAGTACATTTAATTATTACTTATGCATATGTCTTTCCTGTTCTGTTCAAAGATTTGAGTGTCTTTTTCTGTAATTTTTGCCGTTTTGACATTGTACCATTAATTCTTATAATTGCCTAACAAATTTTAAGATATGTTGTACTATTCATTCCGTTTCTAAAGCTTTTTATACTTTTTATTCTCATATTTAATGGTATTCAAGACTTAAATTTATTAAAAATAAGCATCAGTCTACTTTGGCCCACCAGCAGTCGAGGAATAGTCACTGAACGCTGGTAGTTCAGGCTGGGGTCCAAATACCAGTGAATGGGCTGGCTGCATGGAGTTTTCATCTTTCCCCCCATGTGTAACGTGTATAAGAACAAGTTTCCCTTAGAAAATCCTTCACAAAGGCATCCCTCCCCTTAGGCAGATAGCCCTTGAGTGCTTTGGCATAATTAAATAAACCAAACCATTTATTTATTTTAAGTAATCAGAATTTAGCTTATGCAAACTGTCCTAAGAAGTAATCAACCAAATTTTCGGCATAATATGGTCAAAATTTGTAAAGCATTCAGAAGCCAATTTAACTTTTAAAGATTTCCTTTAGAAAATAGTCTGAGAGAATCAGCACAATAATTTTTATTGTTTGTTTTCATGTTTTTGATTAACATCATTAAAATTCTTAATTAACAAGAAATGAAATAAAAACAATTAAATTTAGACAATAATCAGTTTCAGTTTACTAATACTTTTCTAAAAAGAAATGAAATAAATTAATTACTTTCTTTTGGACTATGAGTGGCTTTAGTTTAACATAATTCATACATATATTTGTATGAGAGCTAGCTACACTTGGCTGACAAGCCACGTTGTGTTCACCCCTACTATATAGTAATTTTAAATACTTTTTTAATGGATATTACAAATCCAAATCTATTTAAAAAAATTAATTATTAATTTTCAATTACATCTTCATAAATATAGCCTTAGGATTTTTTTAGTCTAAAAAGTGTATAAGAAAATATTACCTTTAATCGATTGAATTTCACCATCGTTTCCAAAGGGACCCCTAATTTCCACTAGTTAAGGAAGCAGCAGGGATGGCATAGTAATAACAAATATATAAATAATATTAACAATAATAAAGATATAAAATATTTAAATTTCATAATAAACTTTTTTTATTACAAGTCTTAAAGGAAAATTATATATAAGTTAACAGATTAAAAAGATAGTATAACCATAATGATGCACAGATTACAACATTTCTATTGGCTAAAAAGCATGCTATAATAAAAATGTTCAAGTTAAAAAGCAAAAATTAAAACAGCCACATTTTTTATAGTTAAAAATGATGTTAAATATGTAGGGTGAAAACATATATGGTTAACCTGTAATATATTCTAATTTTTTATTTTTCATTCATAAATAGCAAAATTCAAGAAATTTTTTAAATTACTTAAACGAAAATGCAAGGTTTTCTTATCGGTTGCTGTGTCTGCTTTTACCGTTATCTGGAGAGCTCAGCATCATAACTGTGGCAGCTTTAAAGCACAGGCACATTATATTATATGGGATACAACTTATAATTATTTTTGTCTTAGGGGTACATGATCAAAAAAGTTTAGAGATCACTACTGTAAAGTATAGGCAATAAAATATTTGATTCATATTTGTAACAGTGCATAAATATGCCAAGTATGTGCTCAGTTATGTGACATCAGCACAAAAATTGTCATTTAACTGCAAAAAAAATTTTTTAATTTGTTTTTCTGTTATTAATGTATCTTTTGTTTATAAATGTTTGTCTTAAATCATGACTTGAAAAAATTCAAGTAGACTTTTGAAGAGCATGGGGGGGAGAGAGCATGTTCAATTTTGGGAGCCACTAAGTATTTGGCCATTATAGAATGAGTCCCATTATCCAGATTTTTTAATATAGATATTCTGTGAATTCATTTATCTGAAAAGTTGGAATTTTACCATGAATGTGTTCCTATAGATATTGCCTTGTTAGTACTAGTAATGTTGAATCTATTAAATAATGAAAAGACTAGAGACCTTTTATCAGAATTGTCTATATTTTCAGTAAACAACATCTGTTTTCAATTAATACAGAAATTGAGTTTAATTTTGTAATGAAAACTAAATAATTTTTTAAATTTCATGCATTTCTTCAAGAAGGATAAAAATGATGAATGCATTTTGCCAAGCAATAAAATTGCTTGAAACGAGTTCTTGCACCACAGCCAACTTGTAAGGAAGAAAATGGATATCTTCATGAAGAATCCGACTCTCAGAACTATCAGAAATTCAATGGCAGCTGCATGCACGCATGCAGAGTGTGTCGCAGAGATTGCGCAAAAAAAAACACCTCATTTTTACCTTGATGTTTTGTGGTAATCTCTTTTGCCATTCTACCCCTGATCTTCTTTTCCATACTTTCAATTTCCCTGAATGTATTCACCCATGTAACAAACTGCTGTCCAGAAACATGAGCTACGTCAGCAATACTGAAGCAAAGAACTTCTATGTAAAGAAGGAAAGGCTCCATAGACACAATGTAAACCAGTTTGTCTTCTACGCCGATAGAAAGCAAAGGGAACATTCGCCGAGGGATTTGGCGACAGAACCTGTTGGCAAGAATTTCCACTCTGTGATGTATCAGACCTGGCCAAGATTTCCCTCCTCCGCCACGTTTATAGAAAAATGAGGAACACGGGTTAAGATGAATTTTTCTTTGACCTGGGAAATGATGAAATATTAGGTGAAGTTTCAATTTCACTGGCTGTTGGAACTTGCATTATACATATCGCAGTTTGATGTCTGATTTTATATCGGTCAATATGGAAGGGGAAAAAAGGGAGTCACACAGCTTTAAACTCTTGATAAACATGACCGTTGAACCTGTTCGAACTTCGACAGCAGCTCGAGCTTTGGCGCTTTTTGGTGACAGATATTTCATGCGTGCGCAGCTGTTTTCCTTTTCGTTCGAAGGGAGCCACTTCTGCTGCTGCAAAATTTTCCTTCTTAACAATACATATTCTTTGTCTGAAGTACACGCAGCATACTTGCTGTGTGGCGACATTCAAGCAAACAGTAAAGTATGCATTTACTGTTCCTTTGTCCAATACATTCTCGATACTATAAAATAAAAGGAGAAAACACTTTCCAACCCACCCATTCAAATGAAACCATCTTTACTCTCTAGCAGCCAAACCTTGCTTTCTGAAACCCAGTTCAAATCAGCAAATTATGTTACCACCCCCTGTATATGCGAACACTTTACTTTTATGTTTATTGGTTTCCTGCATGAAAATACCTTTTGCATACTTTCTCCAGCAGCAAATATGTTAAGGAGGTAAACTGCATATATTCAGTTTACTGTATTTACAGTAAAGTAACAGAATTTTATGTTGACAATGGTTATGTAGTTAAAGAAACAGAATATTTTTTTGTTTTCCTAACACAGTGTACAAGCTTTATTTTCATGACTACTTAATTAAAAAGGCAATGATTAAACTCATAATACCGATTGCTAGCTGAAGTTAACTTTGATTTCAGGTAACCAGTAGTGGTCTGAATAAGTTTATAAGAGATTTATGATTTAATACAATATGCAACTGCATTTATAAACAAGAATCTTAATTTTACTTGGCTTAAGAATAGAAACTGGATAGTTCAGTTGCCTAGTTTATATAAAATCACTATATTTGTAGCAAATTCAAACAAGAAAAAATTAAAGACAATATAAGGGCAAAAAATAAAAGGATACATCCATTGTCCAGTTTTATTTGCTCCCTAAGAAATTTATCTTTGGATAAATTATAGTTTCCAAAATAATACTAAAATATAAAAGAATCTATTAGTAAAACAAAAGCATAAATACAAAAAGCACTATCACAGTGAACCTAGCAAATGTAAACATTATAAAAAAATCATGCAAGTCAAAATTCATTATCCCAAGAATGCACATATTCAAAAGTAGCAACCATTCCTCTTGTGTTTGCCTTACTTTCTGCAATCTGCTTCAGTGTAATTTGCTCATCTATATACTGTTTGCATTTGCAATTTACTCTTCATTTATTATTGTCTGATTTCCATACTATCTTTTCTAAAAGTGAAGTTACCAAACATGATTTCTCACAAAGAAAATACAGGAAATCACTTACTCAAATATTTGCTTTGACATGAAATGAACAACAGCTAAAATCCATTCATGGAAATTTTAAATGCAATGAAAAACTCTTCCTGTCAATTTATCTAATGGCATTTTCTTTACGGAAGAAGGCAAAGTTTTTCATCACCACACAAATCTAACAAAAAGGAAATAAAATGTTGCTATATATAACACTTCATTTCCTTTACAAGATTAGCAATCATTATGGCTGTAGTGAAGAATTGGGTGCCCCTTCGATTGGCGACAAATTTTGTTCAATTTTGCCGATGAGTAACTTTGTTCTTACCTTACGTGACGCCATCATTTTCCTGATCTTTATAAGTGAAAATAGATCGATGTATACATAGCCAAAGTCAAGACTGCACAATGCCAAGTTTGTGCTATTCTCAGATTTTTTTTTTTAAGTGAAAACAGATCGATATGTTTATGGACACCAATTTTGTGCAATTCTTCGACTTATTTTGGTTTTGTGTAGTGGCCATCTTGAAAAATTTTGCCTTCCTGGTGATGATATTACCGTCAAAAAAGAATCTCCCCCCTCCAAAAAAAAACAAGGGGCATGCAATTGTAAACTTCTTTACTTACCCATGCTTAACATCATGTTTTCCCTTCCAACTTTAATTCATATCTATTAAACAACTGCCAATTTTGACTACACAGGTTACATCTGACCAAGATCAATTTGATTTATATACATTTAATGTTTTTTCTGCTAAACTTGTGCTTTTTCTTGCTTAACAATAACTTTTATTCATTATTAAATTATAGAAGAATTTTTTTCTAATTTTGTATAAAAACATCACCAATTAGTCCCTAGCAAATAAAAATACAACATCACCATTGGGTTCTCTGAAGTAATAAATCCCAAATATTACTTATATACAGTACACACAAATTTTAAAAAATAAAGGAAATTTATATACAATAAAAAAAAATTATGCTTTCAGAATTTTAAAGCTGATTCTATTAGTCAAACAATAAGACTGAACACGAAAAAAAAATGAAAAGTAGATTAATTAAATTACACCATACACAAGTGCTATTTGTCCTAGTTTAACTGGTGAAGGATTTAATGAGGGATGAACAACTACTATTCAACAGTTACCTATTCAACTGTTGACAAAACAGGAAGAAATTTTGACTACTTTGACAATGAAAGAGTTTAATGAAACTTTTTAATATTTTTCTGAAGCCTAAGATGGCTAAAATAAAGTATCAAGCGCATACCAAATATGGCTCTTGAAGCAAAAACAGATCTTTGTACACATGGGAAGAAACACAGGACAATAAAGGAATTACAGAATTTTTCAAAAAAAGTGCTATTTTTTAATGTATCATACATATTAATAATTGGAATCTCTATTTTAAATTGCTAAAATGTGTTTGCTTTTGATATGTTGATGTTTGTAAGTTACAATCTTTTTTTAAAAAATCACCGAAACTGCCACCTTCCATCTGATAAGTAGCTTAATCTAAAATAATCTAATCTAATAAATAATCTAAAATAACAGTATTGGAAAACAAAGAACTGAATCATTAGCGAATTCACATTTTTAAAGCACTCTAAAGTTGGTATGTATGGTAACTGTACATTAGTAAGATTTAAAAACCAAGAAACCTGCCAATAAGTCAACCTAATTTAAAAGTTAAAATAATTAACTTGGTCTGTTTATAGACATCAGCAATTTTATATGTAATAAAAAATTAAGGTTGGAATGCGCTTTAGCCCACTGCTTGGCGGCGATTGTTTTTGAATGAGCAATAAACGCGCCAACATGGGTAACTCCGTATATCCGCGAACATGGCTGACTGGGTATTTTGAAGCTACGGAAACGTGTAGTTTTCGCACATGCGTATTTCCTATTTTATAAAGAACGGTTTTATTGGTAATGTGAGATGACGTAGCGGTTTATTCAAAATTCTTAGCTGAGAGAGGTGAGTGAATGTACATGTGTAACAGATGGAGTGACTCATCCTTAAAACCGCGCATCTGCCTTTCGGTCACGTGATGCATGATTCACAAAACTATAAACATTTCTTTTTCTTACAGTCATGTGACTTAATGAACGTTAGTGGAGGATTTGGAAAGCTCAGAGCGAACTATGTAACTTAAAACGCTTACATTTTATTTCATTCTTATGTGTTAAATCATTAATAAATTAGTGTTCGTCGTACGTAATGGTCTTCATTATATATATTAAAGCCACGAGATTACTCTATAATGAATAAGAATAAATATATATGTGTATATGTTAAAAAATCTGGCAGCCCAGCTAAGGGCCGAAAATTCCCCATATGGATACTTCAGAACCAAAATTGATGATGACAGATAGCCGATGGATATATTAAAGATAAGTAAACTTTAATGTTTGATTATTTCTATCGGAACTAAAGGAAAAATAAAAATTGCGGTCGCCTTGACCTAATTTCGTTTTCACTGATCGTCCGGATCACGAAAATATAGGAAGAATTCTGATCACAGTGACCTAATTTCGTTTTCGCTGATTATCCGAATCAGTTAAATATTCTGTTGAATTTGAATGCTTTTAGATGAACTGCGATCATCCTGATCACATTGTATGACTTCTGTTGCACACCAGTTCCTTTAGTACCGAAAGAGTTTGAAGTATTTACAATTTCAAGTAATTTTGAAGTATTACTGAAAATTGAAGCATTTGAAGTTTTAAGTAATTCTGAAGTATTGCTGAAATTTAAATGAAGAATTTAGTAGTAGCACCTACTACTTTGGCATATTCTTTAAAAAAAATAATATGTGCATGAATATTTCCTATAAAGTATTTTGTTCTATGCAAGTTTCGATATGAAGCATTGAAAATAAATGTCAAATATAGTAAATACGAAGTAAAGAATTCTTAGTTTTGTTTTGAAAATACAAAAGTATTGAAATATATAGTTGAAAGTTGCTACGTTTTGCATGAATTTAAATTACTGAAAGTGTTCTATAGCAGTTTATGTTCTGAGAATTGGTATTATATATGCTATTTCAAGCAATGAGCAGCAAGTAATTTAACATGAGTAATTACTTCATTTCATGTTTTGCTTTTGAATATGTATATTTGATGTGTATTAAATGCATTTAAAGTATTTTAAAACCTATATATGTTAGCATACTAAAAGTTATAGGTATACAGTTTGGGGAAATTTGTCCACTTTCATTTAAGCATGGCTTATTTAGCAAAAGGAAAGAAGCAGGATTTAATTGAATTAGCGGAAACACTAGGTGTAGTGATAGAGGAAAATTTTAGAATTCCTGAAATAAGTAATGCTATAATCACTAGTCCCACATATGACGCGGAATTTACAAAAGAATGTTTGAACCGCATCATAAACGATAGGAAAGAAATGGAAACAGCACAGCGTGCTGAGAGAGAGAAAGAAAATGAACGTTTGTTTGAGTTGGAGAAATTAAAATTACAATCTAGTATTACTGCTAGTAGTTTGGAGTCTCAAAAGGTATCTTCTTCTGCAAACGCAGAAATGCCTAAATTAGAATTGAACAAGTTAATTCCTAATTTTGATCCTAAAACTTCCGATATGAGTTTGTTTCTGGATTTGTTTGAGAGGCAATTAATCCTTCTGAAGGTACCAGTTTCAAAATGGGTCATCTATCTTGTTGGTCTTCTGCCAACTGATGTTGCAAAATTAATTGCAAAAGAATCTTCTGATGATGCTCAGGACTATCAGAAAATTAAACAAATTCTCTTAAAGCGCTTCAAATTGAGTGCTGAGAAATTTAGGATATTGTTTACCCAACATAAGAAAAATCCCGAAAACACCTGGAGAGACTTTTATTTTGATTTACAAAACTATTTTGATGGATGGCTTAAGGAATCAAAAGTCACGACGTTTGAGCAGTTAAAGAATTTGATACTCGCAGATCAGATTAAGAAGAAAGCCCCTCCAGATTATAAAGAACATTTTTTGGATAACTGGAGTGAATGGAACAACCCACTTCAGCTTGTTGACAAATTAGATATTTATGAAGAAGTTAGACATGTACGAAATAAAAACGTTAGTAAGGAGACCCCTAAGTTCCAACAACGAGATGGTCCCAAAAATTATGGAGGTAACCCTCATCCTACAAAGAAAGCCTCATCAAGAGGTAATGTAAAAAATTATGATCAACCACCTGTTAGTTGCTATGGATGTGGGAAGTCAGGCTTTATTAAGGCTAAATGCCCCGTCTGCTCCCCTCCTTCCAAGAAAGCAGAAGCTGATTTTAAAACTATACACCTTCGGACATTCTCTGTCGAGGAACACCAGACGACTCTTTTGAAAGTAAAAATAAATGGGTTAACCGGAATTGTGTGTGCTGACACTGGAGCCAGTCACACTATAGCGGGAGAAACATTGTATCGTCTTTTGAGAGAAAGAGGAATAAAATTTGTTAAAACTAGTATGAATGTTACCCTCGCCGATGGTCTACAGAAGGAAACAGAAGTTTATAAGACCCAAGTAGATATAGAAATTGAAGGACGATCTTTTCCCATAACTTTATTTGCGTTACCTACCGCAAAAGATAACAGAACGCTTTTAGGAACTGAATTTCTGCGTTGTGCTGGAATTGTTTTAGACCTTCCAAATAATAGATGGTATTTCCATGACAATCCTAAACAGAAATTTAGCTTCAGTGAGGACATTTTTAAACTATCCGAACTTCCACAAAGTGCAGAAGTCAATACAATGCGATTAAGAGAAAATGAAGGAAGACATCTAACTGAAAACCAAAGGGAAAAACTCAATGCTCTGTTAACGAAATATGAGACTGTGTTCCAACAAGGGGGAGAAGCAACTCCTTATATTGAACACCACATAAATACCGGGAATAATCCTCCAGTTTCAGTACCTCCATACCGGATGCCTCCAGCCAAGAAGGAGATTTTAAAGAAGGAGATTGACGATCTGCTGGAAAGGAAAATAATAGAAGAATGTGAGTCTCCATATGCTGCGCCAGTGGTTCTTGTGCCCAAACCAAACGGAAAAGTTCGACTTTGCGTTGATTACCGAGGACTGAATGCTGTTACAATATCAGACTCATATCCATTACCTAGGATGGATGACTTACTGCATGCTGCTAAACATACACCATATATGACAACCATTGATTTACGGTCTGGCTACCATCAAGTCAGCGTTTGTCCAACAGACAGAGACAAAACAGCATTTGTTTGCCCTTTTGGAACTTTCCGGTTCGTTCGAATGCCTTTCGGACTGAAGACTGCTCCCGCCACTTTTCAGAGATTAATTGATAAATTCCGAAGCGGCTTAAAGGATATGCTTGTTCTTTCTTACTTAGATGATATTATAATACTGTCAGAGACTTTTGAAAAACATATAGCTGATCTAGAAGCGGTTTTCGAGAGATTGTTGCAATTTAAACTTAATGCAAATCGTGAGAAATGCAATTTTGCTTGCAGTAAAGTAAAATATCTTGGTCACTGGATTACTAGTGAAGGAGTAGAAGTTGATCCAGAGAAGACCTCTGCTATACAGAAGATGCCTGCTCCGAGAAACGTGAAACAAGTGCAGTCTTTCTTGCAGACCTGTTCCTGGTATAGAAGATTCATACCGAAATTTTCAGAAATAGCTAGACCTCTAAGCAATCTAACAAAGAAGAACGTAAGCTGGACATGGGGACCAGAGGAAGAAAATTCTTTCCAGACATTAAAACGACTTCTTGTTAGCCCTCCCATCTTAAAGCAAAATGATGCAACAAAGCCTTACATTATTCGGACGGATGCTAGTAATTACGCTTTGGGTGCTGTGCTATTACAGGGAAAAGGTTCAGAGGAACATCCAATAGAATATGCTAGCCGTTTGTTGTCCGCAGCCGAAAGAAATTACTCTACAACAGAAAGAGAAGCCCTTGCTGTTATATGGGCTTTGAATAAATTCCGTGGCTACATCGATGGTCAAGAGATTACTGTGGCCTCAGATCACCAACCGTTGAAATGGATTTTAAGCTTAAAGTCACCTACGGGCAGACTTGCTAGGTGGGCAATGCAATTACAGTCTTATAATTTGAAGATGGAATACATTCCTGGAAGAGCTAATTTTGTAGCTGATATGTTGTCACGTCCTGTGTGCAACCATGAAGGAGAATCATGTGAAGTTTGTATGATAACTATCGACATGCCAACCAGAAGTGCAGCAGAAATTCGTGAAGAACAGCTGAAGGATACAGAGCTTAAAAAAATCATAGAATCTTTCGAAAGTGATGTCAAAGATGAAAATTTTTCAAATTGGACCAGACGAGGTTATATAATGAATCAAGGAATTTTATATCGCTACTCGCCAGACTCTGAATCAGAGGAAGCTCAACTAGTAGTACCACAGCATGAACAAGAAAAGATTCTTAAACAATATCACGATGCTCCTACAGCAGGACATTATGGTGCGGAAGGCACATACCACAGAATTTCCCAGAGATATTATTTCACAGGAATGCGCAAATACATTGCAGATTACGTAAAACGCTGTGACGAATGTAACCGTTACAAACCTTCAAATCAAAAACCATCCGGTCTGCTCCAGACACCAATATATGGTCAACGCTTCGAAACGCTTGCCATCGATTTATTTGGTCCACTGCCTGAAAGCAACAATGGAAAAAAGTGGATTTTGATTGTTGAAGACTGCAGCACGAAATGGGTGGAGCTTTTCGCTCTACCCTCTGCTACTGCAAAGGAATGTGCCATTACATTAATCGAAGAAGTTTTCTTACGATATGGATTGCCTAGGAAACTAATCAGTAATAATGGAACTCAATTCGTTAGCTCTGTCATGCAGCAAGTGTGTTTTCTTCTTAACATTGACCAAGTGTTCACTCCCGTGTATCACCCTCAAGCAAATCCAGTAGAGAGAAAGAACAGGGATTTGAAACCTAGATTAGCTATACTTGTGGGCGATAAGCACTATTCTTGGGCAGAAAAGCTCCCGACGATTCGTTTCGTAATGAATACTCATAAATGTGAAACTACCGGCCAAACTGCTGCATTTCTCCAATTTGGTAGAGAGCTACGTACGCCGGACGATGTTACACACGATCTTAGGCCTGTTATCTCCAATGATAATTTTGTAGCAGAGATTACCCCATATTTGAAGAGATTTGCCTCCCCATGATAATTTTGTAACAGAGATTACCCCAAAATAGAAGAGATTTGCCAACACAATTAACCAAGTAAAGGAATAAGTTGAAACGAAACTAGATTACCGGAAACAGTATGCTGATGCAAGTCTAAGATGTGGACACCAATTTAAACCTGGAGATCGGGTTTGGATTTCCAAGCATCCTGTGAGCAAATCTGCGGAACAGAAAACGTCTAAGTTTATGCCTCGTCGAGATGGCCCTTATGTTATTATGACTCAACGCTCGCCGACTACCTATGAGGTTTCAAACTTAAGTGATCCACATACTTCATTAGGTATTTATCATTCCTCGGCCTTAAGACCTTGTTTTGACTCGAATTCAACACCCCTTCAACCCCTTCGCAGAAGAGGACGTCCCAGAAAACATACTCCTGGTTCCTCCTCGGGACGATGTCGGAGCCAGAGGGGGAGGATGTAACAGATGGAGTGACTCATCATTAAAATCGCGCATCTGCTTTTCGGTCACGTGATACGTGATTCACAAAACTATAAACATTTCTTTTGCTTACAGTCATGTGACTTAACGAACGTTAGTGGAGGATTTGGAAAGCTCAGAGCGAGCTATGTAACTTAAAACGCTCTTACATTTTATTTCATTCTTATGTGTTAAATCATTAATAAATTAGTGTTCGTCGTACTTAATGGTCTTCATTATGTATATTAAAGCCCCGAGATTACTCTATAATGAATAAGAATAAATATATATGTGTATGTGTTAAAGTTCGAAATACTAAAAACTAAATTATTAGGAAAGTGTAAAATTAGATAATGAAAATTTCGAGATTTGTGACTTAAACAGAATATCGAAGATGAGTTTTTCAGTGAAAGATTTACACTGTAAAATTAGGCTCTTAGATATAAATATAAAATTTCAGATACTCATTTGGTACTTTGATACAATGTTGGACTGACACAAGAGAGATGAAAGAAATCTTATATTTTCGGTAAACAAATATCCAGAAGGTAAAAATTCCGAATGTTAAATAAAAGGTTTAGGAATCCAACATTTAATAATCAAGCAAAATTCGTTATGCGTTTGGGATTATTTTCATACGTGAAGTTTCAGGAATGTAATTTGGGAAGATAAACAACGTGTTTATTTTCCTCTTTTCAAAGAAACGAGTTAATGTTTTTGTTTGGGCGCAAATTTCCTAATTATATAAAATAATGAGTAATTGAGGCCATTCAATAAAATACCAAACATGAATGAAATAAGTAGCTGTTTACACGGTTTATTTACGTATCACATTTCAAAAAGGAATACATTTAAAAGAAGCATGTAATATTTCTCATTTCCGACATTAAGCTGTTGCCAGAGATTTTCATTCTGAAACATTTGTTTTTCTTTTAGTTCTTTTCCTATATCGTTGTAAAAATGTGTACGCACCGTCTGTAAAGCATGTTCCATGCTTATTGTATTAATTATATTCATTATATGGCATTAATATTACATCGAAATTTTGCCTGAAATTGAATCACATTTTCAGATAAAAGGCTAAAAGAGGAGCTCCTCGTACAACCGATCAGAAAGTTTGAAATGAAAAAAAAACCTGATCTAGGAAAGTCTGAAATAGATCCTTTTTCTTATTGGCTGAGAATTTTCATATGAAACCAACTTTAAACAATTTGTCTGACATATCAATTTAAGGATTTTTACTGCTCCTCTCCGGCATTTAGAAATTAAAGAAATGGAAACAGCACTTGCTATAATACGCAAACATTGCATATTATACTTTGCTGAAAAACTAATAGAAATACTTTCTATTGAGAGGAGCTGAAAATCTAACAATATATTGTTAATTCACTTAAAGGAGAAGCGGGGGCTACTGAAAGTCTTCTTTTATTCATCCTCTCTGTATAATTATCAGACCAATTCTTTCACGTTTGATGAACGTGTTCTTGTATATGCTGGTTCTTGCATATGCTGGTTCTTGCATATTGAATATCTCACATTCTTGGTTCCTGTGTTGTCATTCAAACAAAGTCTGTAGCTGACTTCAATATTCTGTATGCATCAATGCTTTAGTAACGCTTTCCAACGTATAAAAATGCTACTACTTGCATATACTTTTTTTCTCAGTTCGGGTACTAAGCGTGTTCGGCCATACCAAAATCTTCCAGTACCTCTACGCGTTTAAGATTTGTGACGTTTTAGATTCTTATTTCCAAAGTGGTTCTTGCACTTAGTTTCTTAGTCGGATTCGATCCAATGTATGCGAATTCCGAATCTCTAAATAATACTATGAAAAGCGGAAAATTCTGGTGTTCTTTCCTCTAGTCCCACCGTGATGAAATATTTCCAAGTTTCAATTGTGCCGATGATAATGTGGCAATTTTCATGGAGTTTGAAAATTCTTGCTTCTATTGAATCGTTCCCTCTAAACGCTCATGCCATTTTTTTACGGTAGTAACATGGATGGAAGTACCGTTTGGATCACCCCAGATATCGATGCTAGTTAGCTTCAATAGCTGTAGTGGGCCAAATGGACTCTGTGACCTTGCGAATAGTCCTGAGTTATAGATTAACATTCTATTAAGCTGTGGTGGACCAAATGGACCTTGTGACTCTTGTGAATAGTCCTGAGTTATGGATTAACTTTCTATTAAGTTTTTCTCTAAGAAGTTTAATTTTTGTACGTCGGGTTATAAGGTATTTCCCCCTCCTTCTTGGCATGCCTTCGTAGTGTAGTGGTCAGCACGCTGGGCGCGTATTTCAGAGGTCCATTTTTCGAGTCCTGGCGAAGGCGTTGCTCATTTCTTCACTTTCCTGCTTCAGAAATCCTCTACAACTGGCGTCCGAACTAAAATAAATGGTGGATGATGATTCTCCACCACCAGGATTTGGCGATTGGGACCGCTAATCCCCTGTCGCCTTTTAAAAGTGGGAGTATGTAATGTATTTCTCCCGCCTTCTTCGCATGCCTTCGTGCTGTAGTGGTCAGTACACTTGACGCGTATTCAAGAGGTGCGTGTTTCGAGTCCCGAGAAGCTTACTGCTTATTTTTCACATCTCCTGCTTAAAAAATGCCTAATGTCTCTTCAGGTTACATATGGAAGTTTTCAGGGAAAACTATTCTATGCAGGTACATTAAGAATCTTTAGAAAGGTTTATAAGATCTCCCTCTTTTTTGCTCTTATAAAGTTAAAATGATCTAAAAAAAAACGCATATTAATTTTCCCAGACATACTACTTTGCTGGATGACGGAGAACGATAGCGTAAAATATCAAGCGGGGAACTAAAAGTAAAATGAAATACTTACGCAGTTACAAAAACAAACAATATAATTTACATAAATTACTCCCGCTATCACAAAAATAACCAATAAAATTTACACTTAATTTTACATAAATTACTCACGTAATCACAAAAACAACCAATAAAATTTATATTTAAGAAAGTAACAACGATGACGTCATATAACGTTTAAACAGAGTAACGGTAACCCTAAAGTAACGGCAATGGAAGCAAACCAAGTTAAAACTATCATAATAACCAGAAAGGGCGTTTTATCCCCAAAAAATTAAACAAAATTCGTCGCCAATCAAAGGGGCACCCAATTCTACACTAGAGCCAAAATTATTTACAGATGCTTCTTTATAGTACTTCTCCAAATAATTTAAACGAGACTGGGGCATTTTATGGCAGGCGGGATTGCATATTCCAATTATTTCAACCTGCATGGCCAAACAACAGCTCTATAAAACAATATCTGTTTAAAATTCATATTAGATTTTACTTCCATGTTCAAAAGAGGCAATTTGAAAAGTTTTACAATAGTGCTTCAAATGATTGGATTTACGATTACATAGGGTACCTGACCAAATTTCAATGAAGAATTTGCATTAATGAAAGTCTGAAGCCCATCTAATGATAAGTTAAATATCTTTTTTACACATTAACGCATATTTATTCGGACTGCAAAAATAAATCTACGCAAAAACAATAAAAAAAGGGAAAATAAGGCACACACAGTTTAATTGCTTGCAAATTTCTAGAACTCAAATTACACTACCAGCATAAAAGGAAAGTTAAGCCATTTAGGATACATTAAATTATACTAAACTTTGCAATATCCAAATCTTAACTAAAAACCAAAGGTGAAATTAATATTTTTTAATTTAATTTCAAGTCCATGCAAAATATATCCGAAATGATGCAAAATTATTTTTATCAAGTTCAAGCTTACCTCTATCTGACGAATAATTTTCTCTTCCAACTCTGATGGAGATTCTAGACTGTCGGCTTTATCCGCTTCTTGATTATTGGGTATAGTTTCAGTACCCATTGCCAAGTCTGGAAAAAAAATTTAATCAGATATTTTGATTAAATTCAATTACTAGAATGCTATTAACTCACTTTTATCTCGTATTATTGAAATTCACATTAAACACACATGAAAGTAAAAAAAATGCTTTCATAAGTTATCTACTAGCCCTTCGCCGGAGAAAGTACGAACTTACCACGTGCTTTACAATACTAAGTCTTCGAATAAAATTTCGTAAATTGAAAAAGCAAAAATTGTACGGCTTAAAAATTCTAAGATAGATGATTATACGATAACTGCTATAACTGAATTGTGACTA
This sequence comes from Stegodyphus mimosarum, assembly GCA_000611955.2. NCBI lineage: Eukaryota > Metazoa > Arthropoda > Arachnida > Araneae > Eresidae > Stegodyphus > Stegodyphus mimosarum. The sequence continues at coordinate 152,019 of KK121469.1, read as the reverse complement.
AATTGAAAAAAATTACAAATAAAAATATCTATATTCTAAGAAATGCTTCGTACCACCACCGGCAAAGTAACAGCCTAAACCTCTTTCGGTTATGATTAAACTGTTGCCGTGTCAAATTGTTTTGCACCTATCAAAATCTTTTTTCCGAAAGTCCAAATGTCAAATATAAGTAGGAATGGAGAAAAATGTACAAAAATGTAAAATCTTAAGAACATTTCATTTGTCCGACACGGCATAATCGTCGAAGCATTTTAGGTTTCCAACCGCTTTGAGTGCAATGTTAGACTTGACGAAAGCTGTAAATAGCAACTAGCATAATAGGCTCGGATTTGCTCTGAGAACACTTTGACATCAAAGTAACGAGAAATATCTCAGTACGGTAACCGAGTGATTTCCTATTTGGTTGTCGTCGGAAAGCGTGCTTCCTCTACGAAGACAGCTGTCATACTTCTCTACTTCCTTCGCTATGCGATTTTCTCAATAGCAGAGCAACAAGCATATTCACAAAGCATCCTCGCCTTTGCTGTTTATTTATTAGTGAGCTATAGCGAAGGTAATAAGTATAAAAACAGCACATAATTGAATAAATATAATTTCAGTTATTTTTACTGATAGTTTAAGAAGAAATAGATATCCGGTACGCGTTTACTTAGCATTTATTAATTTGTGTGCATACGTTCAGTTCTAAAAGGTAAAGGAGGTATCATTTTAGATCGTGCATTATCTTGATTTTACGTATTATTTTCGGTTACAATACTTTACTTGCTAGAGTCATCCTAATTTTTCAGTTTTGAGTTATACATGAATTATATGCTTAGGGACTACGGCTGACAGTCGTTCGGGGGAGGATTTGTTACATTACCACCTTATGGCTAAACATCGATTTGGATAGATTTGTTGAGACTACGTATTCAAATCAATTAATCAAATAAAAACTTTTTAATGCTTTTATTTGGTTTATTTTGCGTTTTGATTTGTTTCGCCATGCTTCTCTATGCCTGGCGACCTTCCAGTTATCCAAATCAAAACCACATTTTGAGGTGGCGCGAAGAAATGCGAGGTTAATTCTGAGCAAAATCAAGCAAACTGCAAGGTTTAGTATTATCAAGCTTACAATTTGATTACGAGATGGGTTTCCAAAGGCATTTAATTTTGAAATTATCAGACAAATCATTTTGCTGAGAAGAGATTCGGCTGTTTTCTCAGTTCTTAACTGTTAAGTGATTTACAAACATAATTGTTTACGGCAGGTTGTGTTCTGTATGGAATGCGCAGATATTTGGATCACGAACGATAGAGACAGCAGCTTGGCAGCTCCCACATTTTTATGTGTGTTTTCCGGAAAAAACCTTAATTAATCAAACAAATTTTAAAAAATTTTCTCCGAAGTGTCTCGCCCTCAAATGTGACAGTTTTTCTGTGCAAAAGGAGTCTCATCTTCCTCGCTGTTCATTCTTCTGCAATCCGAAGGAAAACAGGAGCTTTCAGATAAGTAGCCTTATTTTCTCTAAACTAAATCAAATATATATTATTAGAGTGCCTTCAAATTCATTTATTTATTATGGTTGTAGGCCTCTGACATTAAATAATAGTTAGAAATTGCTTTATATTATATGCTTGTTTTTACTGTAACCTGTAGTGACGCTATCCTTATCAGTAAACGCCGTCTGTCAGCACTCCCCATCTCGGCCCCTTTGAGGAATTTCTCCATACGGGGCAAAGGGATCTTGGGCATCGATAAATGTAAAAGGTTGCAGTTTCACTGTTTTCAATTGCATTTTTTTTCTTTCAGTTCGCAAATAAAGAATACAATAATATTAATTTATATTTCCTTGAATACAGCTCTTAGAGTTATGAGCATATGCTAATAAAGTGTGCCTCAACTTGTTAGACTAGTACAAATATATAGTAAACTATGATGGTTAAATTATTAAATAAATATAATATTTAAAAAAAAATAATTAACTAAAAAATTTCTGATATTTATTTATTTAATTTTGCTCATGTGCTCTCGCACTGTGTATGGTTTTATGATTTTGTCTGATGTTGTTTGAAAAAAAAAAAGTTTGAATATATTTGGTTACCGCAATACTATATGTTACCTTACTTAATATATACTTTTGTTTGAACACAATCGTATTTAGGACATTTTCTTACTTCTTTTCCTTTTCTTTCTATAGGCCCTTTTATTTTTTTTTTCCTATCCATTACTTTTGGGCCATTTATTTTTGATTTTATTTTGTCCCATATTTTTTTCCTGGCTTTTAGAACTCGTATAAAATATACGAAGTTCCTTTTTACTCTCCTCTGAAATACGAAATTGCCCTTTTTCTATATACCTTTCTTTCGCACCCTATCAGGACTTAGTGTTCTGTGCATCATTTTTGGAAACATAGATACAGTCTGTAATCGGGTTCTTATCCTCAAGTGCTAAGTCCTGAACTGGAACAGTGAACTGATGAAACGTAAGCTATGTTCTGATGTAACTGCTGTGCTGGATAATAACTGCACGTGAAGGGATTTAAAATCCTCTTTTATTCAATCACTATTATTTACAAACTTCCCAACTCGGAAGCGATACAGAAAGTGAAAGACCGCACTTGGGTCGAACTTAACAATCAAATAATACTTAAATACTAAACCTAAAATAGAAATTAAATCAAAGTTGCTTCGCAGAGCGATTCGCGGAGATTGGCCTCTACCTGAAAGGGTGCGTAGCAAGATATACTAATACTAACGCACTTCAAATTGTTTTACAATGCAATCACGTAGTAAGCACTATGGCTTATAAATTTAAACTGCTAGCTGGTCAGACGAACGTTGAGCGGCGTGACCGTGATCTGAGACTAAGCTCTCACACAATAAGAGGTTTCTACCTCTGGCTTAAATAGTACTTCGCTGTACTTCAAAATTAGCATAAGCTGAAACTGCGCGCTTCTTCTGACGGGAAGTTGAAGCAGAGAGGAGATAGACAGATTTAAATTAAAATAAAACTTGGTTAGTTAAACTAAAACCTTACAACCATAGCTTGATTTTTCGCCCATTGGTGCAGAAAGACTTAGCGGGTGCAAAACAAGACATCTGTCTTCTTTTTCTGTCTGTGTCTGTCTGTCTGTGTACTGTATGGAGGGCGCTGTGATGACGAACGATGGAGACAGCAGCTTGGCCAGCTGCGAAAATTTTATGTGTTTTTTTTTCGGGAAAAAGCCTTAATTAGTTAAAAAAAAGTTTTTAAAAATTTTCTCCGAAGTGTCTCACCCTCAAATGTGACAGTTTTTTCTATGCAAAAGGGGTCTCATCTTCCTCGCTGTTCATTCTGCAATCCGAAGGAAAACAGGAGCATTCAGATAAGTAGCCTTATTTTCTCTAAACTAAATCAAATATATATTACTTAAGTGAATTTAAATTAAATTTTTATTATGGTTGTAGGCCTCTGACATTAAATAATAGTTAGAAATTGCTTTATATCATATGCTTATTTTTCCTGTAACCTGTAGTGACGCTATCCTTATCAGTAGACGCCGTCTGTCAGCATTCCCCATCTGGGCCCCTTTGAGGAATTTGTCGAGACGGGGAAACGGGATCTTGGGCATCGATGAATGTAAAAGGTTGCAGTTTTACTGTTTTCGATCGCAATTTTTTCTTTCAGTTCGTAAATAAAGAAAACAATAAGATTAATTTATATTTCCTTGAATACATCTCTTAGATTTATGAGCATATGCTAATAAAGTGTGCCTCAACTTGCTAGACTGGTACAAATATATAGTAAACTATGATGATTAAATTATTAAATAAATATAATGTTTAAAAAAAGTAATTAACCAAAATAAAAAAATTCAGATATTTATTTATTTATTTAATTTTGCTGATTTGCTCTCGCACTGTGTATGGTTTTATGATCTTGTCTGATGTCGTTTGCAAAAAAAAATGTATGAATATGTTTGAATACCGCAATACTATATGTTACCTTACTTAATATACACTTTTGTTTGGACACATCGTATTTAGGACATTTTCTTACTTTCTTTCTTTTTCTTTCTATAGGCTCTTTTTATTTTTTTTCCTCTCCATTACTTTTGGGCCATTTATTTTTAATTTTATTTTGTCCCATATTTTTCTCCTGGCCTTTAGAATTCGTATAAAATATACGAAGTATTTTTTTTACTCTCCTCTGAAATACGAAATTGCCCACCCTAGCTTGATTTTTCGCCCATCGGAGCAGAAAGACTTAGCGGGTGCAGAACAAGACATGTGTCTTATTTGTCTGTCTGTCTGTGTTCTGTATGGGATAGGGGCGCTGTGATCACGAACGATGGAGACAGCAGCTTGGCCAGCTCCGATATTTTTATGTGTGTTTTCCGGAAGAAAGCCTTAATTAATTAAAAAAAATTTTTTTAATCTTCTCCGAAGTGTCTCGCCTTCAAATGTGACAGTTTTTCTGTGCAAAAGGGGCCTCATCTTCCTTGGTGTTCATCCTTCTGCAATCCGAAGGAAAACAGGAGCTTTCAGATAAGTAGCCTTATTTTCTTTAAACTAAATCAAATATATATTATTGAGGTGCTTTCAAATTTATTTATTTATTATGGTTGTAGGCCTCTGGCATTAAATAATAGATAGAAATTGCTTTAAATCATATGCTTGTTTTTCCTGTTACCTGTAGTGACGCTATCCTTATCAGTAGACGCCGTCTGTTAGCACTCCCCATCTGGGCCCCTTTGAGGAATTTCTCGAGACGGGGAAATGGGATCTTCGGTCTCGATGAATGTAAAAGGTTGCAGTTTTACTGTTTTCGATTGCAATTTTTTCTTTCAGTTCGCAAAAAAAGAACACAATAAGATTAATTTATGTTTCCTTGAATACATCTCTTAGAGTTATGAGCATAAACTAATAAAGTGTGCCTCAACTTGTTAGACTAGTACAAGTACAAAGTAAACTATGATGGTTAAATTATTAAATAAATGTAATGTTAAAAAAATAATTAACCAAAAAAAATTCTGATATTTATTTAATTTTGCTGATGTGCTCTCGCACTGTGTATGGTTTTATCATCTGATGTTGTTTGCAAAAAAAAATGTATAAATGTGTTTGGACACCACAATGCTATATGTTACCTTACTTAATAGATACTTTTGTTTGGTCACAATCGTATTTAGGACATTTTTCTTACTTCCTTTCCTTTTCTTTCTATAGGCCCTTTTTATTTTTTTTCCTCTCCATTACTTTTGGGTCATTTATTTTTAATTTTATTTTGTCCCATATTTTTTTCCTGGCATTTAGAACTCGCATAAAATATACTAAGTTCCTTTTTACTCTCCTCTGAAATTCGAAATTGCCCATTCTCTATATACCGTTCCTTCGCACCCTAGCTTGATTTTTCGCCCATCGGAGCAAAAAGACTTAGCGGGTGCAAAACAAGACATCTGTCTTCTTTGTGTGTTCTGTATGGTCACAGATAAATTACTTATTAAATCAATCACTTTCATTTTAAAATTTGTCGTTGCGAAGAGAAAAAAGAACATTCTACAAAAACATATCACGGCGCGTTTAGCACGCTAGCGATAACAGCACAAGCACGATGAAAAACTAACTACAACAAATCAGTTCACTTTACTTGAGAGAAAAGTACAGAGTTTAGTTGCAGCACTGCTATACATGAAAACATAAACAGTTAAAATTTAATTTAAAAGTTCGTTGCATGGTTGCTGCATACTCCCCTCCCAGTGTCAACGATATCGTACAGGGAAATGAACATGACGCCCAGAACGTGTAGTCTTAGGTTGCACCTTAGTTGCAGGCTGTGCTGAAGTTGTGATATCAGATGGACAATCATTTGATGGGGTATCTGGGTTAGGTAGCAAATCATGTACCACAGTGTCCTGCAAACAGTGAGGTGAAGTTGATGGTGGAGCGATTGGTTTATCCCTGTTCAAAACATAAGCTGGCTTTACACAATCAATGGATACAGGTACAGTTTTGCCATTTATGTCTAGGTAAAAGACCTTCTCTGTTCTACGAACAACTGAAAACGGTCCATCATAAGGAGGTTAAAGTGGGCGTCTCACCATATCATGACGAAGAAAAACATGGGTAGCTGTGGCTAAATCACGGTGTATAAAGGTTTTGCTATCACCATGTCTCTTGGGTGGCATGGGGCGAAGTATTTGCATATATGCACGTAAGAGGCTGACAAAATCTGTGGTGTCAACCGGTTGTTGAGCAGAAACCAGGAACTCCCCAGGCAGACGAATGGTGGTGCCAAAAACCAAATCTGCTGGTGTGCAACCCAAATCTTCTTTCAAAGCAGCTCGAAAACCAAGAAGGATCACAGGAAGGACTTCAGTCCACCGCTCAGTGGAATGGCACTTGATAGCAGTCTTGAGCGGTCGATGAAATTTCTCTATTAACCCATTCGACTTGGGGTGGTAATTAGTCGTCCTGGATCTCTTAATGCCCAGGTGATGAGTGAGAGAGCGAAAAAATGAAGCTTCAAACTGGCGTCCTTTTGGACAGTTGTCACAGTAGAGGGCACTCCATACCTGGAGACCCAGCATGTGAAAAATGCTTCTGCAACAGTTTCAGTAGAGATATCCTTGAGTGGTTGAGCTTCTGGCCATAGAGTGAAACGATCAATTAAAGTCAAGCAGTAAGATTAACCATTTGAGGGAGGGAGAGGGCCTATAAGGTCCAAATGAACATCGTCAAATCTTTGAGAAGGCTCATTAAAACTTGCCAAAGGTGCTTTTGTATGGCGATGAATTTTAGCCTTTTGACATGGGATGCAACACTTGGTCCATTCAGCTATATCCGATAACATTTTAGGCCAAACAAATCGTGACAGCACAGTGTGTTGTGTTCTGTGTACACCAGGGTGAGCCATGTTGTGTAATGAGGCAAAAACATCCTGGCGAAACTGTATTGGGACATAAGGACGAACTATGTCAGTCAACACATCACAGAATAGATCAATGTTGGACTCAGGGAGAGTAATTTTTTTAACTGCAGGGATGTGTCTGATGACAGTAAGGACTTCAAATCATCATCCAATGTTTGTGCTTTGGTTATTTCAGAATAATTAACTGATGCAGGAAGAGTTAAGGCAGCTGTACGGGACATGACATCTGCAGGAATATTCTCAGACCCTGGAATGTGCTGTATGTTAGTTGTGAATTGCTAGATGAAATATAAATGTGTCACCTGGCGTGGAGAGCACTTGTCGTTCTTTTGATGAAAAGCATATATCAGAGGCTTATGATCAGTAAAGAGGACAACTCTCTAGCTTCCAACATATGTCTGAAATGGCGAATGGATGCATAAGCAGCAAGGAGCTCCCGGTCATAAGCACTGTACCGAGTTTCTGCTGAGCTTCCTCGAGAAAAAACCTAAGGGCTGCAACTTGGAGTTCACAACCTGATGCAATGCACCACCAATAGCATGATCAGATGCATCTACATGCAAAGCAAGTGGGGCAGTTGGAGAAGGATGGGCAAGTAACGTGGCATTAGCTAGTGCTTTTTTGCATTTTTCAAAAGCCTCGGTTGCAAGTGAAGTCCAAATAATTGGTTTCTTCGAATTTTTCTTGCCAGAAGACCCCTTTAAAACGTCACTTAACAAAGCCTGGCTGTCTGCTGCCTGAGGCAAAAACCTACGATAGAAATTAATTAGGCCTAGAAACTTGCGCAAATTACCAATAGTTTAGGGCAACTTAAAATCTAGGACTGCTTGGACTTTATTTTGCAAGGGTTTAACTCCTTCTGGGCTTATATGGAGACCAAGAAACTCCAGCTCAGTGACACCAAACACACATTTTGAAACATCTAAGTTGAGACCATAAGTACTCAGTCTTTGAAATATAGCATGCAAGTGCTTCTTATGCTCCACTGCATCATTTGAAAAACATAGTATATCATCAAGATAAACATAACAAAATGGAAGACCCCTTAGGACCTCGTGCATAAAGCGCATGAAGGTTTGGGGTGCATTCACTAAGCCAAAACACAGATGAGTATACTCGTAAAGACTCCATGGGGTTATCACTGCTGTTTTAGAATGTCAGCGTCTGCAATAGGAATTTGGTGAAAGATGTCTACTTTTGAGAAAATGGATTTACCGTAGAGTGAAGGAGCAAAGTCTTAAAGGTACGGAGAATAACTATCAAATTCAGTTACAGAATTCAGCTTGCGGTAATCTCCAACCGGACGAACTGTAGAATCCTGCTTAGGGACGACATGCAATGGTGAACTCCATGGACTCTTGGAAGGACGGATTATCCCTTGATCCAGGAGGAATTCAAACTCAGATTTCACTGTTTCGTGCAGCTTGAGATGGAGTCGTCTCGGTTTTGAAGTCACAGGTGGTCCACGGGTTAAGATATGATGCTCTGTACTAAGAGGAACAGTCTGCTTAATTAGAGTAGGATTTGTTACATCTGGAAACTCAGAAAGCAAGGAGTCATAATCTGAATTAACAGAAACAGTAACAATAGAAGGTTGGCTTTTTTGAGCAACATTGCCATAAGTAAACAGTGAAGTTTCAGGATTTATAAGACACTGCCGTTTCAAATCAACGAGAAGATTAAAATGTTTCAAAAAATCTGCACCGATGATAGGAGAAGTTACATCAGCAAGCACAAATATCCATGAGAAGGGTTTCCGGAGACCCAATCGACTTGTCTGCGCACAAATCCATATGCAGGAATTTTAGAATTGTTAGCAGCAAAAAGGGCAAATGTTTCACAACAGTTTCTCTTATCTTTAGGAGCAGGAGGTTTCTCTTATCTTTAGGAGCATTTTAGAATTGTTAGCAGCAAAAAGGGCAAATGTTTCACAACAGTTTCTCTTATCTTTAGGAGCAGGAGGTAACACTGAGATCTCACTACCAGAATCAATCAAAAATTTTTGGCTAGTCTTCCTGTCGCGAAGAAATAATCGATTGGGCTTTTTGGATACTTCCGTCATCCCAGCTATGACAGGAGTTACAGGTGTTTTTGCTGTTGGTACGCGCAAGGCTTAGCACATTTGCGTGCCTCATCACCAAAGCGGTTATGATAGAAACACACATTACTGGAAGTATTACCTTTCCTGGAGCGTGAGGTTGAGCGACTCCGGAACCTAGTTGTCCTCCGAGCATGGGAAAGTTCAGAAACTTGGCGTGTAAATTCTTCGATCTGCCTGGCTAGGGTTTCAGTTGTGATGGCATTGGGGTCCAAGGACGTTCCAGTTCCAGATGTAGCACGGATTGCACTACGTTGAACAACCTCAGCGACTTTATCAGCTATAATTGCTAGCTGATCAAGTCTTTCAGAAGAAGCAGACTGAACTGTTTGGATATGGACTGGCATCCGTTGCATCCCTAAATTTTGCAAAAATTCATCATTAAGCTGTTTCCCAGAAAGCTCTTTCATTTTCCGTAGGAGATGACTAGGCCGTTCATCCCCCAACTGAAGTTCAGTCAGTAGTTTCGTAATTTTCTGGTGTTCAGAATCTTCAAATTCACTGATGAGCCTCTCCGACAGTTTTTTATATTTATCCGAGTCTGGAGAGTTTAGTACGATATCCGAGACGTGCGACAGAGTTTCCGCATCTATATTCGCTATAAGAGCAGAAAACTTCGTTTCATCACTTGTAATTCCGCTGTAAATGAAGGCATTGTCACATTGTGCCATCCACAACCGCACGTTAGCCTTGCAGAAAGGTGGAATGCGAAGTGAAACTTTCGCTACTTGGCTATGCTGATCGGGTGGAGGCATCGCTAGTATGTGGAAATAGTTCCGGAGAGCAGAAACAAAATAATCGTAATTATCCAGAAAGCGAAGTCGCCACAGTGGGATAGGCTTATCACAGCAAGGCTTAGCGAAGCATGTGACCAATTAATGACTTATTTTTCGTTCATAGGTCACCAATTACGGCAGGTTGTGTTCTGTATGGTCACAAATAAATTACTTATTAAATCAATCACTTTTATTTTCAATTTTTTTGTTGTGAAGAGAAAAAAGAACATTCTACAAAAACATATCACGCAGCGTTTAGCACGCTAGCGATAACAGCACAAGCACGATGAAAAACTAACTACAACAAATCAGTTCACTTTCCTTGAGAGAAAAGTACAGAGTTTAGTTGCAGCATTGCTATACATGAAACACAAACAGTTAACATTTAATTTAAAAGTTCGTTGCATGGTTGCTGCATGTTCTTTCAGTGTAATTAATTAATAATTCTGTAAATTAAGTAACCTTGCAAAGAAATCTCAAATCTCCTTTGCCGTAGGAATTCCTATGGCATTTTAAATACTGAAACATAAGTAACCGATAAAATTAAAATGTTTCCATTACCTAATTACCACCTACCAGAGCTCAAACTTATAAGAATCTATTGACTACTTCCATTAGTATTACTTTCTCTTTTCCTCTATAGAGAAAATTTCAAAATTTGCATCATAGTTTCAGCTTTGAACTGAGTTCTGTCTGATTGCTCAATCAAAGAATTTGAATGGCATCTGAAAACCTAGGTAAGTTTTTGGACTCAGTGGTCACAGATACCCTACGGTGTTCTAAGATAAGCTTGCTGCGTATCTTGGTTCTCCAAGAACTAGGTGTTACACCAGCCTCGTACGACTTTTGCTTAGAACACAGAGATGGATCGGGTGAAGGTAAAATTAGTAGTAATGTAAAGGTTTTTCGCTATCGTCATATCGAAAGATGGGTCCTAACATCTTAAACATTAATGATTTTAAGAGTTAAAGAAAATTCTGTAAAATATATGAAAAATACAGAATTCAAGTCAAAGATACCCATACAGTTCAATACATTGGATCTCTGTTCAATACATTGTTCGAAGATTCAAAATGGGCGTACAAAGTAACAATTTGGAACAGGAAATTGGATGGGACCAAAACGTCCGCTCGTCATAAACCAGGTTCGTTATAGTAAAGTTTGACTGCATCACGTATTTTATTTTATTATCAACACTTTTGCAAGATGTAGAAAATTCTACAGTATATCTCTGATAATCATTTCTCTAACAGCTAATAAAATCAAATTACTGTGGAAAATAGATCAATCTAGTGTTCTTTTAGCTAAGATACTGTTGCGTTTCTACGGTTTCGTGGATTTGTAGTGATTGACGACAACACTTGATGAAGAATCAAAACACAATAGTATCCATTCAGGGCAGCTCTCCAAAACACGTTTACAGTCATCGAAAAACTACGACAAACACGCTGAAACAATCAAAAACACAGCCTTCAGGCTATAATGGTGAAGACAGCTTCACAGCAAAGCAATAGAGTACAGCTCGCGACTCAGTTCGGTCTTTCTCGGAACTCAATGCACTCTCGAGACTCTCCACGCTACAACTCGCGATGCGCTCGATATCCTCAACGATGCACTGACAATACTCACTAGACACTTAGTCTGGTACTCCGCGTACACGCAGGCTTTTGGCTCACCTTCAAGAACATTCTGGCCCAAACCGGTAAGAATTCATTCTAGAAAGTTTTCCATCCGTCTAAAACATATTGCAAATTTTGCCGCCAAAACGGGCGATTTCGCGCCAAACACAGCAACCTTGCCTTCCCTGGCAACCCTAAACCCGCTTTGCGGGGAAGTTGTCTTACCGCAGCTGAACGTTTCGTAACAATACTGTACCAAAATTAAACTAAAAGAATAATTCTCTTTGGTAAAGTTTTACACACAGTTCATTCATATAGTACAAAAATTAGTGAATATCTTTAATTCGTACAATATATATTTCAGAAACACAAGCATCCTTCTTTACTTGATAACTTTTTAATATACGTGGAGTGGGAGAGAGCATTATGTGTCTTCATTTTGAGTAAACATATTAAGCACATTGTGTTTCAAAATAAAATAAACAACATTTCCAGTGTATAAGTTTGAGCATATTTTTAAAAATTATAAATTTATTTTCAGGCTCACAACACTGAATTTTATCATTTGCTCGTAATTCTTTACTACAACAGAAATTTGTAAATTTTTCAATGAAACATTAAGTCCGTTTCATTTTGCATCTGAAAATTACTGAGTGAAATAATCAGTAAGAATATGGAGGGAAAAAACCCCTCAAAGATAAGTAAAGCATTTCTATAAATTACATACTTAATATGTTAAAGTTTGAACATGCAATTCTAGGAAGCATATTCTATTACGCTGTAATTCATTATGGATTTTATGTAGTGTATACATACCAATTTTTGCAGAAAAATTCATTTAATGCTCTATGATAAAAAAAAGGCAGTATTTAATCTGGTGGCATGCAATCATCATCCATTTTAAAAACATCAAGACAAATATTACAGATTTTGTACAGTTACTTCAAAAATGTTATCTATTGATTTTAGGAAAATTTTACACATAGAAAAGTTAACAGCAACTTTTCATCCTTAATTATTTTATCATTACTAGCAAGTTACACCCAGTCATCTCAAACTCAAATTGCATGTGGACCAAATGCATGATCTGAAAGCAGCTGACAAGCTGGAATAAAAATAAAAATTAAAAAATTTGATATGTACACCACACAAATTCATTATATACAATATTAAATTATATGCATTTTTTGCCGCATTTCACTTAAACTTATTTCCTCGAATTTGATTACAGATACATTTCTCGTTCAATTAATTCAGTTGTCATTTCGTGGCAAGGCAAAAATACACAAACCTCAAAATACATTTATTAAAAACTGAAAAATATATAAAACCAAATATGATTAAAAAAATAATTTTTACGATTAAAATTATAGTTCAAACACACACACACAAACAAGCAATTCAGCCAGCGAGCAAGAAGGTAGATTTTTCAGTGCAAAAAACTAAAAGTTTACTTTTGGTCCCATTCAGCAAAAAGACACTGAAGGTGCAGAAACCGACTTAATTTACTATTCTACTAAGTTTCAAATATACAAAAATGTGACTGCTATGGTATAAAATCAGGTTTAGCCACACTTAAATCACTTTTAAATTGTTAATAATTCCACAACTATTGCATACAGATTAACTAAAGGCATAAAAACCTTAACTGGAAGATAAAAACAACATAATCCAATGTACAACATATAAGAATAAATAGAACTGGGCTTATGGAACCAGTAACAGAGTGGGTATGTATATATACTTTTGGTGCAGCCGACTGCAACCAAAAAAGGAGGTGCACAACTATATGTTATAGTAGTCTTATATACAAAATTTGAACTTTCTGAGGCAACTCATTTTTGAGTTATGCGAGATACGTACGTATGTACAGATGTCATGAAAAAGAAAAAAACTTCTGAATCCATTTTAAATCCTTTCTGCAACCCATTTTGGGAAAAAGAGTCCTTTATTCTGACCTCACATACAGATGTCACGTAAAAACCTCGTTCAACTGGATATTTTTGTTGAAATAGGATACCCGAAAATTTTAGCGTTTACAATACTTCCTTTACTTCATACAGGGAAGTAAAAAACAAAGAATTTTTTGTAAATAAAAAACTGTTTAAACCAAATTAAAAATTGTATGCAAATAAATATAAACTTCTGTGTTTCTTACTACACCTTTCCACTAAAACAACTTTTTTTGTTGTAAATTTGAAAGCTGCAGTATGCGTTTCGAGCTTCATAAAGTTTGTAAGCTTGAAGAAAATCATCAGAAATTGTAGATATTCATCAGCAATCTGGTTCTTTTCATAGATTTTTAACTGTCAGCTACATAAAAAATTGTTAACATGTACTCTGAGACATAGCGACTATTCATACTGCAAAAATTCATAACTGAGGGTGTTTATCTTTTGACAAGTACTAATAAAAGTTAACCAGATTTCTGTTTTTAAATCTATGACTGAGATTTATACTACAATAGAAATTAATCAGCTCCATGTCTAGACTTTCCGAGGCATTACTCATGTTCCTTTTCAATAATGAAAATTATGTAAAATTGGACTCAAAATCATTAAAATCTTCATTTTTTTCTTCAAAATCATTTAATTCTTCAAATTCTTATCACAATAATGCTATTTAATTTACAGGTGTATATGTGGGCCAAATAAAATTTCTTCAGTGGCCTGAAACCACTGCATTACACCATAGAAACTTAAATAAAAAAGTGATCTTCAGAAAGATTAATACTATAAAAATGAAACACTAAAAATAGTTTTAGTACAAGATTTATTTACAAACTAATTTTTTTCAATGTATACAAAATTATTACAATCCTCATTTACACAATGAACGTTCAAATTCTGAGCATTACAAATCTTCATGCACTGGCTATGCGGTCACCTTTTACTGTCTCTGTTGCTGGATCTATGCCTGTCTTTGGTATGGTGAGAATGAGATTCCTTTTCTCTACCTTTTGAATGGTGACGAGATTCATCCTTACGCTCTCTTGAACGAGATCTAGATAATAAATATAATGTAAAAATATAAATTATGTAATATTCTTTTCCAAAATTATTTTTAACAGCACTACTCTTTAAATTGGCCCAAAGCAGAAATGGAAGTACAATGTTGATAAATTCTTGATTTTTCATAAACATATATTTTACAACTGCAAGTAAACACATAATAAAATTTTGAAATAAATATGTAGCCACCAAATGCTGTGGCTAGGATTCAAATTTGGTAAAATGATTTCATACATATTTAGAAACAAAGAAAGGGGATTAAAAAAATCTCGCTAAAGTCATGCAAAAATCTGCAAAACTAATTCAGATATAAACAAGTTAATTCAAAATTAAAACAAAACAAATACAACCCTTGTGTCTTAAAAAAAAAGAGAGAGAGATCAACTGAGCCACATTTTAATACACAAATAGTTTTGTTGTAAACAATATTTTCTACATCCTACCCGGCAAAGAAACAAATCGTTAAATTAAAAAAAAAGGGGGGGGATACCTTTCTGACTTCACTATTGGAATGGATGATTATAGATGAGAAAAGTTCTAGTCCAAAAGGGGAATGAAAGCACACAGATGACCATACCACACCATTTTTCAAGAACATTTTACTTTGAGACAGTATTCTACTTTAGTCACAAGCCTAGCAGTACTTATAATAGAAATTTTTTTTTCTCTTTTTCTTAAAGGAAGTATTGATGGAAAACATGAAGCAATATTAATTGCACAATTCACAAAGATAATATTTTAGTTATGAATCTTCAGAAATCTTCCACTACACACAATATCAATATAGCCTAAAATGATTTGCTCAAATGTTTAATCCAATTTTATATGATAGGAGAAAAGGCGGAAAATCATGGCTTTTCAAAAATGTCACAAATACATTTCTACTAACATAACCATTTTTTCACATTATAGACTGCACATAATAACATGGTTAAAGTGTTTTTTGTAACATAGATCATTTTTCAATCTGAATCTAACAGTTGATGAAGATCATTTTTCAATCTGAATAATAAATGAAGATTTGGTTCAAATAAAACCAAGCTACAGGAGAAAAATTAAAAGAAATGAAGAACTAGAACTAAGATAACTGGTTCGCGAATTGCAGTAATCTTTACTAATTTACAGGATTTCTGAGAAAAAAATCTCCCTTAGATCTTGTATTTTTTCTTTGTTTGAACATTGTTGTGTTTGACAAAACAATAATATTAACTACAACAGAAGAATTTGACAACAAGACTGAATTTCTATTTTTAGCATGAAAAAATTTAAACAAAAATACCATTTTTCAACTGTTTTACTCACTTTCAATTAACAATCTCTTAATGCTTTAGTTATGTTTGCTGGGCATTTCTTCTATTTCTTCAAAAGGCAGAAATCAGTTCAAAATAAAAGAAGTAACAAGGATGAAACAGAACAACTGCCTCTACTTTTCTTTTCCAATATTAAACATGGCAGCCCTATCCTGGGTTTTTTTAAGGTTAAACATCTACACCTTGGAACATAGTTCGGCATTAAAAACCTTCATTTAAACTTGGCAAGTGTAAGTAATCAGTACATTTTGTTGTGGTAGGTGAGGAGTCTATGGTTATGTGGCAGAAATGTGACTGAATTGTGTGTTACACTTGGGAAATGCTGCAACAAAACACTTGAAATACTAGTATGCATAAAATGATGAAACCTTTAGCCTTTTTTCAGGTTTAATAACAGAGGTACTTCAAAGTGGTAACATATTTGTGACTGACAAAGCATTTTTTACAGATTATCCACTGAAATGACAGATGTCAAAACTGCAAACACACAATGAATAGCAATTATTGTAAACACCTTGAAAATCATTGGCATGAAGCCATACAGTTAAAAAAGGAAAGAAGTTGCTCAAGAAATAATGCTTTCCCCCCCCCCCCCCTGAGAAGAGTGTTGTATGGCTGTATGCTGCTGTTGTGGTACTACCTAAAATTGAAGTAGCAACATTAAAATACCTTGCTTATAGCCTAGACAAGGCATCGACAACCTTTTTGGCAATGAATTAAAATCAACAAAAATGTGTATATTAAAAGACGTTTTGGGTTAGTATTTTTTATTTTAAAACAGCATTCTTTGGTGAATAATAAAATAAATTTTATTGAGAAAATAATTACAATATACTTTAAAATTTAAACACAAACTTTATTTTTCTCTTCAATATCAATGATTCCCGTGATTTGACATCAATTTAGTAAAGTCTGGTTTATAGTTAGTCGCCTTATACAACCAAATGAATTTTTGGTAGTTAAGCTGCTCCTGTTCTTTCTTAAAATAAATTTCACATGTGAAAGTATTTGCTCACGTTTATAAGTTGAACTGAATGCATACAAAATGGCAAAGCAAACTTTTTTCCAAAATGAAAACTTCGTAGGAAGTAATTCCTGGCATGTTGATATCATGAAATGATCAAAATCTTCTGATTTTTCTATATCTTTCAGTAATGCCTTGAATTCATTTCTCCATAACACTGAATGCTTAATATCAATCATTTCCAAACCAAAAAGGTCAATTTTAAGTTATTGAAATTATTGCAAATTTAAAATATTTTCTTCTATTTCGATGGGTTTTATTATAAACATTTTGCCATGCTTCTTAAAAACTTGACATAGACTTTCAAATTAACTTTTAAAGAGAAAATCCAACTTTCGAATATATTAAGAGAGCTTTTATTGATATTTTCTTTTTCATATTGCTCTTTTACCTAAAGAAAGAAATGAAATTCTTTCTTTTTTAAGTCTTATCACAAATTATTATTACTACCTTAGCCTTACATAGTCACATGTTAAAATCATTATAATGGTTTATTATGTCTGTTAAGAACAAAAGTTTCAGAAACCATTTTTTATCATCAAGTGCAAGATTTTGCCGATTTCATAAAGAAATATTTGTATCTCATCCAAACACTCTAGAAATTTACCTTGACTTAACCACCGTAATTTTGAATGTAACAGGAAATCTCCACAGTTTGATTCAATTTCTGTCAAAAATACTTCGAAGAATATGCTGATTGTGCTACTATCATGTTTAGGATCTTAACAACCTTTTCCATTGCAGCTTTAAGTTGTTACACAGATGCTTTTGCAAACAAATTTTCTTCATATATGACATAATGAAATGATAAAAGTGAAATTAATAGGCAAGAAAAGTTCTTTCCCATTAATTTCAAAAATCAAAATTTTTTCCTCTTAGCTGGAGCACCACCAGCTGTTAAAGAAAATAATTTTTTTTTTAAATCCAATATTTGCTCATTTTGTAAATTAGTAAACTCTTGTACTTGACAAAAAATATGAGGTCATTGTTAGAATTGGTTATTGAATAACTGATCTTTGGTCAGGTCATTTGCAAAAATGGAGATTGCAAAGTTCTTCATTGAACTTTTAACTACTTATTGATATATATCTAATAACAATTACAAGCCTACCCATACTACTTACATGTACTTTAGACAGCACTGCTAATTACATCCTAGATAAATCATTTTTAACCTGTTCATCAATATTTTTACTCATATCTTCAATGCGATGCTGAATTGTTCTAGCTGGCAATAGTTTTTCTACAATTCTCTCAATGATTTGTTTTTTATTTATAAAGTCATTAAATAAGTATTAAGAACAAATTTATGAATGTGTTTTTCACACATTCACCACTTGTAAGCAATTTCCATTGGTACCAATGCTAAGACATGCCACAAAACTGACAGATGTAACATGATTGTGGCTGGTAAAAAAAACTCACTAAAAATTTACTTTGTTTTAAAAAATTTAGTACACATTTAGCAATGTATTCAGATTT
>KK121469.1:83721-126553 GCA_000611955.2 Stegodyphus mimosarum | reverse complement strand
ATATATAAAAGTAAAATAAATAATGCAACTTCATCAACATAAAACTGTAATATGCACTGTGCATAGCATTATGAATAAACAAATTACTATTTTTAGATAATCTCCCCTCCCCCAAATTAAAAAAACTAATATCTAATTGAAATGACCAACTTTAAAAGTATTCAAGTAATAATTTCCTATACAACAAATATTTTACTTTGAGAATGCAAATACAGATATTTTAACATAAAATGAAATGTAACTTCTTAAATTTTCATGTAAGAAGCCTTTTTTGAATTATTTAAAAGTACCTGAACAAATATACTATAATGACACATATTATCAGTTTACTCCTATGTCTATCATACTTTAACTTGAAAGGAGAAATGAAGAAATCTAAAAGAGTTAATGAAATATTTCAAGATCAATAAAAATATAGAACAATTTTGATATAGTACCTCCAGACACTTACAAATCACTTAGTTTGTTAAGTAAATAGAGATAAATTAAATTCATATAATAAACAAAACAAAAACAAAAAGAGAAAATTTAAACTAGATATGCAGTATATGGCATTTGAAACATCTTTTATTAATCACAATAATACATTTTTAGGAATTTTAATTTATATCAATTAGATATGAATTAAAAATGAAATGAAGATTTAAATCATTATTTCAGTACAAAATCTGAATGTCCAATAACTGGATTGATTTATTACCCATAATTCCCTTAAAACCTTTTTTTCAGAAAAATTTTCTTTTTCTCACATACTACACGAACAGAGAATATGATATTCAAAAGCAAATGTGCGCAAAGTTGGCTTTTAGCATAATTAGATAAGATAATCTATGACAGTACCAAATGATTTTGCATATTGCTTTACCTGCTGGCTAATGAGCCACATTTTTATTTTCATCCTTGAGTGGTCGAGTGTGTGAGAAGGGGGATTCAGCATTTTTCTATTTGAAACCTGAAGCTCAATGTTTGTTTGGAGTGGAATATTACACATACTAACTTTCATTCATTTTTGTGTAACAGAGAAGGAAGAAAGATCTTGATTAACCTACATTTAGCTGCTACTGTGAATTGTGCTCTTTCTTAATTTTCTTATTTCATCCAACTTATAATTCTGTCCAGTCTATTATTATTGAGGTTATCAAAATAAAAATTTTAGATAAAAGATAATTCCTCCATTTTATTTATTCCTTGAAAACTGTACATCCATCAACCAGCCAAAGGGTACCAGCAAAGGGTCACATTTTAATTTCGTGAGGTTGTTATTCTAACAGCACTGTTTGTGCAGCAAGCATACCTCTTTTTGAAGAAATAGGATAGTGACTTGTTCTTGGTGAATCTCACATAAAACCCCACTTTAATTAAAAAAAATGATTATGCAAGGAAACATATCAAACCAAACTGGTGACAACAACGAAATATGCAAAAGAGTTTGAGAATGAAAAAATGATGTAATTCTCAACCCAGCAGAGAATAAACCTTTGAAATTCAACAAGAAATCATGTCTGTCTATGAAATTAAACAGAAAGAGTTGAGATATAAAATGAAATTGCTTAAACAACTTATGTTGGAAAAAAAAATAATTAATGGGGGGGGGGATTTTTAACATTTGAGTATTTTTTTAAAAACAAATCTTGTTTCCGTTAAGATTGTAAATACTTCATTATTTTAAACAACAATTAATAATTCTACGAATTTTATACATAGACAGATGACTTTAGTGCAATTACTGTATTGTTTTCTGTATAATGCAACACTGAAATCTAGAGAGAAGACATTCTAGTGGGAAAATATGAATACAGGGGCAAACCTATTAATATTGAGTAAATGGCTATCTCGCTAATTTGGCGAGATATCACCAAGCTGGCAATGGTTTTGGTGACTAACTTGTGTCACCAAATTTGGCAAGAAATTGCAAAAACTCACTATACTTAGCGACATTTGGGTCCAGTCTCTGTATAATGGATACTGTAATTGATGCTCTGTCTAACTGTAACTGTATTCACCCCTCATATGCCTTTCAGTAATTTTGAGAAGCAGAAAATAGTGGAAACATCTTGGCCCCCGGATGAAAACTACATAAGACACGAGACAGCATCGCTTTCTCAGTCTTATGTAGTTTGTTCTCCTCAGTTCTCAGTCTCAGTCAGTTTGTTTTTCAGTCTTTTGTAGTTCTAATTGTTAGTTCAATATGAGCTCGAAGTACTGAGATATCTCCGAGTTAGCTTCACTTTGAATTGTGTTGTGTTTAACATTCTTAGTAAGTAGTTTGAAGCGTAACTACTGACTGTACTCTGTGACAGTGTGAAGAATTGTATAACTACTTTATCAACCCATCATCTGACCTATGTGCATTCAATCTACTACAAAGCTGTGCACATGAAGCAACAGTTTTAATTTCATAATTTCTACACACATAATCCTACTAAATTTAAATTAGTGATCTAAAATTCAAAAAATTTTAAATCAATAAAAGTCTGACATTTTTGGATCTCAGACTTTGTACTACACAAGCTGATTAAATTCAAAAGATAAGCACTTTGTTTTGCTGAATGGCAGTACTCGGAGAAATGAGTGCACATGGTATGAGTTGATGATAAATTAAACTTCTTATATGTTTCATATAACGACAACACCTGCTGAGGCAACTTGATGATATGTTATTCATGGCAGTATAATATAAAGCAACTGTGCAAAAATTTTGGAACAGAGCTAATGTTTCTAATGTCAAAATTAAAGGACACATAATATTAAAGAGTAAATCATTAAATCATTAGGTTACCAGTGACCTATAGAATGATAATCATTCTGGTCCAAATCACCAATGTATGGTAATGCAGTAAATTAGGAAAAAAAAAAGTTAAATGGGAGTACATTAATGTTAGTACAGTTATTGATCACCAGCGGCATATAGGTTACTAATAGTCAACTAATGAATCATCAATGTAGAGCAGCACAGTTAATTATAGAAATATTAAAATACTTCAATGTCTGCCAAAAATGTCAAAGTGTGTAAAACCGACATGCAGACTAACTATAGCTGGCAGTCAACCGCAGGCCAATCAACCATGAATAGGCACAGCAGTAAATTTAGATAAATTTTAGATTAAACTGAAAGACACAATTGCTTGTTGTTCAGTAATTTGGTCACTGTTAATCAGACAGAGGGTCAAAGATGGAAGGAGGCAGTGCAGCTACATTAAATTTTATAATTACATTGCGGTTGCCACTCAAACAGGAGAATGAAATTCCCTGACTTTTCCAGGCGTGTTTTAAGAAAATTCCAGTCTATCCGCGTAATGCACTTTGGCTGTGCTAAGAGGTAAATTAATTATGGTACCACTTGAAAACACAAAATTTGCCAATTACATATGACTTATATATTATCCCCATAGATTACTATTATAAATATAATAGGAGTTGTTTTCTCCACTGAAGAATTGAGATCAGAATCTACCCAATGTGGATAAAAAATGTCTTTTTTTTTTCCCCCTGACATTTTGCCGCTAAACGAAAGAAAGAAATCTATTTAATATTTTAAAACAAATTCAGGTATTTTATATTTATTTAGCTGAATACATAAGCAAAAAATACGTGCATTGCATTTTGTGATGTTATGCCATCATAGTTTCAGGATTATGCCAGAGAAAATTTCCTGAAATATGAAAGCATTATTTACTAATAATAGATAAATTTAGGGGGAAGAAGCAACATTAAATTATATGAATAACATTAAAATAATTAAAAAACTGAATTACAATAATCAAGAACATTTTGGCGAATATAGTTATATTAAATGGTTAGCCTAGATGACTAATTACTATTTTTTTATTTTACTGCAAAATGACAAATAAGGCATTTATTAAAAAGAGAGAAAAAAGAATGTTTAAAAAGATTTTGCAGTAAAATCCTAGTATATAAGCTATGGCCTTGGCTGATTTTGAAAATTGCTGCCAACACCGAAATGCCCCGCTTACTGCTCATCATAAGGTCGCCAAACACCGTGTGTACTGTACACAGAGGCTATTCTAACCTCCATGGACCACTATACTAGGATTAAACAGATTTGTTTTATACAATACATATTTTCTTTAGTTCAACATGCACTGCACGTGTGCATGCGAGTCTTTCGATTCTCGAGGTTACTGGGAATCAAAGTTGCTGGAAAATTGCTTTGCCTTTCTAAAAGACAATATGTTTGGAGCTGCAAAAATTGGCTCTAGGCCAGCTGCCTGAGTGACGCTAATAATGCACGCCAAGAAAGTGATCGCTTCCAACGTTGGCGCAAAACTCGCTTTTTGGGGGGATCGCTGTATGAAATTCCCTGACTTTTCCAGATTTAGACTAAAATATTTGAATTCCCTGACTTTTTTGGTCAATTTTCGAATTCCTTGACTTTTTCCGGTTTTTCAGGTAGCGCGGCAACCCTGTTACATTGTTGGGCATTGATGCACATCAAGGTTGTTGTCACCTGTAACCTACAGTTTGACAATCACTGGCAGGCAACTTATTAAGAAACTTGCATTTAATGGTGCAGAAATTCAGGCACATTTTAAAATTAGACAGAAGTACACCAAAGTCACTATACACAAGTTGACAGTAATTGCCCAGCATCAGTAAACACAGTTTATATGGTGGCAAATTAAAAATTTTAAATGAAAATTGAGTGCAGTGCATCAATGCAGTTTGTCACTGATTATGGTTACCAATGGTCAACACATTCTAGGGCAGTGTAGTATATTTAAATAAACTGTTATATCAAACTAGTAACCCATGGATTTTCAGTCAAAAGTGTGAGGTAGTGCAATATTTTTGCAGCGGAAACATTTGCTGAAGTAGTAGACGGTAGGTACTTGACAGCATAAATGCAACTTAACTTTTTAGACACCTTACAAATGCTTGTTGTTTACATGTTTTCCTATAATGTTTCTAATATCAAGATCTTGCTTCGAGCCAAACAGCAACACTTCAAGAACTGATTATGAGTGAAGCACATGGAAGATCAATTGACTTTTTATGTTTTGTGTAATGACAATACTTGTAAATGCAAATAGATTATACAAGCAACATATAAAGGCAGACAGAGAGGACAGAAATAAGCAAATTATACTATGTGATGTTTGCACAGAAATGGTGCTTTGAGGCAGTAAAGGACACTGTTCACGGATAGGTGAAGCATTCTGTTGGTTAAAATCAACCTTTCTCATGAGAATTTCAAGCAGTATGCACAGCTACACAAAAAATGGGAGCTTGCCAATATGCATTTTATCAATAGGACAACAGACAGCTAAGAAGCAGCTGCTCTACAGGGAAAATATATGCTGATAAAATATAAGCTCCAGCTTCATGTAGTGATGCACACCACTCCAATTTTGCAGGAGTTAAAAATGTTTTGTTACCATAAATCATCATTCCCACTCCAATTTTGCAGGAGGAATGATGATTTATGGTAACAAAACATTTTTACTTACTGCTCAAAATACCTTGTACCACCTCAATGCATCATTTCTGGACATACATTCTGTAATAAAATCTGCCTAATCAGTCCTCTCTACCTTTTTAAAAATTTCTACGACATATTTTTGAGTTCCCCTGTATATAAATGAAACAACATAATGGTCTAAAACTTTTGGGAAAACTCAGTTCTTTAAGAAATCAAGACGATATTTTCACCAATAAAAATAATTTCTGAACAATAAAAACACACAAAATAGAAATTAAAAAAAAAAAAAAATAACAAACTATAAATACTACTTATTTATAAGATTTAAATGACATTAGTAAAAAAAAAGTTTAATCCTTTTGCATACAATTTTTAACAAGAGTAGCAGATTTTGTTTGCTTTATAAAAGACACGTCATAATTTTGCTCATAGTAACTGCAATGCTAGTATTTTTTGATAATAAAAATTTAAAACAAGCTAAAGATAACCAGCCATACATACACGTTTCAAATTTTTTCTTATTTCAGTATTATACAGCAGCTGGAATTGCTTCAATTGCCTTTTAAACTTCTCTTTAATAAACATCAACAATGAATTCATCTATATTTATTGGTAAAATTGCAACTTTTACAGCTGATAAATTTAAAAAAAAGAAAGCTACATTTCATAACTTACAAACTGAGCTTGTCTTTTCTTTCTTTCTCTTTAGTCCAAAGGGGCTTTATCCCTGAAGGATTATTGTTTTTCGATTTGCGATTTTGTGCAAGAAACATTAAATGTCAGTTCACTTTTCAAACTGTTGCCACCAAATATTGCAGCCTCATTATTTAAAGAAATTAAATAATGAGGAATGTGCATAAATGTATGTATGTTTCTCGTATAGTGATAAAACGACGGTATCTAGAGCCATCGAATTTTGAATGCCGTAATCCTGCTGCAAATATGGGAAGTAGCCCCTTCTTAATTAATGTTTAAAAAAATGAAGAGTACTTTTTTAAATGTTTGATCTGATAGCCTTTTTTCTAAACTATAAGTCTGCATTGCTATTTTCATGATAGAAGTGCTTTTCATAAAATTTTAAGGGTTAATGATTTTCCTTTCTCTTCCATTACTTCCCAGAGACCATCAATCGTGGTGAATTTGTGTTGACAAAGAGCTCTTTTCAACAAACCAAAGGCACATTAGTCCATACAAGAAATTTCAGACTTTTCACTGAAAAAGCATATATGCAATACCAGTATCAGTCTTAATTATTTCAACGAATGCAGTGGTATTTTTCAAAGTATGATTTTCTGCTTTGTTTTGATGACGTTTCACTCTTTGAAATTGAGATCATTGCGATAAGGAAATGGAATTTCTTTAAACACAGATGAGTTTAATAAACAGCAGTTTATCTATTGTTGCGTGTGTACGAGTTCGCAATAGACTGAATGCACACAGATCCGATGATAGGTTAATAAAATTAATTTTATTAAAAGCATCATTTTAGAGTTCTTGAATTTTCCACAGAAATACTTGTACAGGTGTTCACAGTATCACTGAGTACAATCAGTAGTTACACTTCAAATTACTAAGAACATTAAATACAATGCAATGCAAAGTGCATCTAAAGAGAAAGCTAACGAGGAGATATCTCAATACTCCAAACTCATGCTGAACTAACAACAACTGCGAGCAGATGCTCTCTCTGACCTTATATATTATTTTCACCCGACGCCAAGATATTTCTAATACTTTCTGCTTCTTGAAATTACTGGAGGGAAATATGTGGGCCAAATTATGGTTACACCTAACATAATTATCAATTATGTTTATTCAATTACAATACCTATTATGATAATACAGGGACCAAACCAAAATGTCGCCAAGTTTGGCAACTTTTGGCGACAAAAATTAGTCACCCAAACCATTGCCAGCTTGGCGATATCTTGCCAATTACCGAGATACCCATTCACTCAACGTTAAACACACTTACCCCTGGATTGTTACTTTTCCAGCGTAGTTTCTCTTTTTAGATATTTTATATCACATTATACAAAAGAAAGACAACAATTTTATATATAATTGCACTAAAATCATCTATCATGTACAAAATTCATAACACTATTAATCAATATATATTTGTTTTGATTCTTGGAAATCTGAACGTAATAAATGGCTGATTTTATTAACCAGTAAGTTTCATAAGCAGCGGATACTGCAGTTCACTTTTATTTATTTATTAATTTTTTTATGAAAAATCTAAATACGTGAATTTTGTTGAAAGAAAACATGAAGAAAATGCTTCCAATCTTTTAAAAATAATCTAATGTTTTATGTCTTGTAAGCATATAGATTTTTAAAATACTTCCCGAAAGAATAAAATGCAAGAAATAGAGATATTAGCCTAAAAATAGCTAATATAAACTTAAAAATAGAAAGAAACATCACTGATATTACAGTTTAATATACAGGGTGCTTCAGAAAATCAGTTACAAACTTTCAGAAGCAATAGAGTACACCTTTGTGTTGTCACAATCTTGCGAAGAAAACACTTTCAACCATGCACTGCTACGTGATTTTCTATTCTTTAGGTGTATTCTATCTCTCCTGAAAGTTTGTAACCAATTTGCTGAAACACCTTGTATATATAGTTCGGGGGGGACTTCATGAAATAGTATTTGTACTTCAATCGATAAACAGCAGTGAAAAGAAATGAAGTTAAATGAAGAGTTCTCATTTCTACAACTAAAATATAACTTAATGAGAAACATTTTAAATTATACTACGTTAAAAGAAAACTCACTTCCAACTCTTGAAGCTTTTCTCGGATGGTAATAAAGCCCAAATGCAATTTTCCATTAAAATGATCTGCTAATCTTTTATCGTTATCATGCACACCTAAATAAGATGAACATACTTCACAAACTCTAAGCTTCTGCTGCTGAGTAATTGATGCTGGTGTGACATTCCAGTGTTCTTCCTATATCATAAGGACATTTGAAAATTTATGTATAAACAGTTCATATTTATATACTTATTGGTTATGAAATAAAGAAAAACGAAAAAAATATATAAAATAGAAATAAACATAAAAATTAAAATTCAAGTAATGATAAATATTTATTTACTAGCTACTTCAGTTCCAAAGAGAATATATTTATGCTGATGTAAATTATGCAAATATCTGCTAATGATTAAGGATTTTATGTAATTTTATACTGTTATTAGGCTAATGGAATGTTAGCCCAGAAGGGCTATTAGTCTCAAAATGGCATTTTGCACCATAACTTTTGAAATTGTTTCTACCATATATTATATTTAAAGAAATTAAATAATGAAGAACCTGCATGAATGCATATATATGTTTCTCATACTGTGAAAAAAAAAAAAAGAAGGTACCTAGAGCTATCAAATTATGAATAATGTAGTCCTCCACCTGAATATGGGTACTCGGAAGGCCGAATTTTAAATTTGTTTATTGTCTATTTCATACTCTGTAAAATTTTTATTAAAAAACTTGATGATTTCAAAGCGAGCAGCGGCAACATTGTACAGAATAAAACATTTTTCTCTGTAGCGTGTGTGACTGTCTGTTGGAAATTCTCAAATTATGCTGTTTTAAAAAATTCTCAGCCCAAAGAAGCATTAGCCTAAACACTCTCGAAACATGTATGTGTATATAAATGAGAAAAATGCCTCTTTGAGTGTAATATAAAATCTGAAAATTTTCAGATTTTTTAAAAATGTATTTAATACTTTTAACATGATAATTTTACTTAGTTTTAAATTCATACCAACTTGTAATGTCTGAATTGTAGGATAGTTCAAACAGAATCAGAGACATGGGCAGAATCTCCTATATCAGAAGTTGGCAACATTTTTATTATTCTGGAGGTTCCCAGAAAACATGTTTCTGAAACCCTGGTAGTAATTTTTCTAGACGGTTACAGTGCCACCTTTCCTGCCCTTTTATACAACGGTACATATAGAACAATGTTAGCAGCTATCAGCTGGTTGAAATGAGATCCTTGGTCTGTTTTATGCTACTGAGCTTTCTGCTTAATGACTACACTACTTTATACTGTGTTAGATTTGGGTGAAGGAGAATTTCAGCATAATCTCTATATTCTTTAAGCTCAGTATTTCAAATATTCCTGTTCATTTGGAACCATTCATAGTTGTTTAAGGAAATCTTTGTGAACCCGCAATACACATCAACGTAATCTTTATCTTAATTATAACATTTATTGGGGATAGGAGAGATTTTTTTTTTGCATAATCTTTTTATTCAGGTTTTATGTGTAGTTTTATAATTCATTACAACAAAATTCCTGAAAGCAACATTATCAATATTATACATAGGTGAATAATAAAAATTTTAACAGAACCATACAAATTTTAATTAAATATTTTATTTTTAAATAAAAGAAAATGCAAATATTTGTACACAAACAAAAACTATTTTTAAAACAACACAATATATCAGCAAATTTATATGAAATAATTTCACCTCATTTGATCTTCTAAGAGAATCTAAGACCAAGTGAAGTTTTTCAAAATGTCTTAAGAAAAGGTATTAATTTCTCTTAAAGATTTCATATTTAGAGAGATTTTAAAATCTGAAATATGTTGTACAATTATAGATCTTTTTATTAAAATATTATTCATCAAACTAAAAAACTCATTCAGCTTCAGTGCTGCTCACAGCAATATTCTCCATACCGAATTTAGCTTTCTTTACTATTACGAATTTCATATGCAGTTTCCCTGTTAAAGCCAATTTCAAAAAAATCCTAAAAGTCATTTATATTTATTTCATGATTAAACATAAAATTTAATGCTAATTAAATTAAAATATGATTATGACATACAAGACATGTTTTTCTTAAAATAAACAAACAAGCAAACACAAACAACAAAAGGCTCACAAATTAAAATACAAATTTAAAAAAAAGTCTATGCAGATCCCCTAAAGCTTACTTGCTTCCCAGACATCAAACATGTGGCACAAATTCAGCATAGCAAAAAATTTGTATTTTGATTTTTAAAAATTTCACAAGTTCGTAAATTAAGACACTTATGACTCATGCATAGATAAAAAATAAAAAATATATATTTAAGTACATTTTTAAGATTTCTAAATGCTATTTCCCACTGATTATATTCTGAAAGAGTTTTGCATGCCACAAAAACCAGAACTATTTTGTTAGAGTGGTGCCAGTTAAAAATGAAGAAAAATTAGAAGAAAACAATGCTACAACAACATATCAAACACTGTAGCATGAGATTTCCAGTTTTCATTTGAAATACCATCACACACATATTTTTTTGGCCATATTTTGCCATTTTTTTTGTACGATGGACTACACAATTTGGAAATTACCTAATGATGAAGAGGTTGCCACAAGATTCTTTCAGGACAAAGGAATAATTCATAGCAATTGACTTTGTTCTCAAAATCATTCAATAAAGTTAACTTTTGACTCAAACAAAGCTCCTATATGGTGTTGTTAGGTATGTTCTTGCTGTGAGGAAAAAAAAGGACTGAGAATCAAAATGAGGTTTGAAGGCTTACATCTTTCTTTCCTCAGTGCTGTTTGTTTTATCTATCTGCAGTGTCAGAAATTAGCATCAATTGAATTTTGCAAATTTCAGTTAGACATTAGCCATAATAGGACAGCAGATTAGAATAGTTACTTGAGGAAGGTATGTGCAAATAGTTTGATGTCTCATAAAACAAATAAAATCTGTGGAGTCAACAAAATTGTAGAAATCACCGAAAGTCTTTTCATAAAATGAAAAAAACTACACTGGATATGTTCTGAAAAATGAGTATTTTGGGGTTTATGCCGGGAAAGCAAAGAATGCTTTCTGGTCGCCGTTTCCGAGCGTGTTGCTACAACATTGATGACTGCCATTCAGGAAAACATTGCAGATAGCAGCACAATATTTTCAGACTGCTAGAAGGATATAAAAAGAGGAATTAAGAAATAAATTTCAGTGGGGCACTGCTTGCCACCATTTACAGGCATATTTGATAGAATTTATGTGGTGTCAGTTATATTCAAAAACTGAAATTTTTTCTACAATACTGAATGATATTTTTAATTTTATACCATCTGTTTAGATTGAATTTCCTTTTGTTTCATTACTTTTTACTGATGTGTAGAATATTCTTTATGTCACCTGTTTAGATTACATTTCATTTTGTTTTTTATTTGTGTGCAGAATACTCTAGATCAAAAAATAAAAAAGAAAAATGTATTTTCTTTAAGAATTATGGAATTTAAGAAAAAATTTACTTCTTACAGAAGTAATTTTTTTTAGTCTTTTGAACCCTATTATTATTTCATAATTTTATACTTGGCAACAATTTCTGGCCCCTCAAAAAAGTGGACATTTTAACAGACACCCCTTTAATGGAATAGTACTCAAAAACAAACAAACAAGCTTTATAAGATATATGACTTACTGATTTAAAAAAAAAACTTCACACTGACATTTTGTTCCTCTAATTAGAAAATCTGGTATAACAGAGGATAACAACAGCTATTCCTACAGAAGCTTTTGGAGGAACATTGGTCAGAGCTGAGTCCAACAATTAATCGTCAATACTATGGGGTAATTATGTAATTTCATAACTACTACATACGAAGCAACTCTTGTTTTTCGAGAAAATGATCTTAGAAATGTGCTAATATTTCCCAAATTTTTTTAATGAATAAATTTTAAAATAAAGCAAGATAGATCATAAATAATATTAAATGAAGAATTAGCCTGCATTCAACACCATACATAACAAAGTATTTAAAGTCAAAAGGATCCATTTATGGAAATTTCATTAATATTTTTTAATTTTTTTTGAAAAGCAATAGAATGAAAAATTATCATGTAATGATTTACATTGTAACCAGAGTAACAAATTAAATTTACCACTACAGATGCCTAAGAAATGCTCTTTTTAGTGATAATTACCTTAAAAATCCTTTCCTACTATTTCCTAGGTTTTGCATTTAAAACATATGACGTTGATGCAAGACAAATGTTAAATGAGACATTATTCTGCATGTGACACAAATAGGCTATTACATTATTTTAAACAGAAAATGAATGAAGTGAAACATAATAAGATATTAAACTATGTATAATAAATGCAAACAGAAATTACTTCAGCAGCTGCTTTTTTCTGTTTGAGAGCTTCTACAGTTTCCATTGTTTTCAAGGAATTTTCTACATCACCTTCAGCACCCAGTTTTTCAGCTTCAAGGAGTGTTTCGTGAATTTCTTCATCTATTTGACGAATTTTTTCAAGCTAAAAGATAAAGATATCAGACTGAAATGATGCAAAGAAAAAGAGTAGTACAAAGGATATTCTGCTTAATTTTCTTCAAGAATTATACAAGATTGAATAAAATGAAAGTAGTTAAAGTGCCATAACACGCCACACTAACTAACTAACACAGTTAGATGGAATGCAAACAATTATTTTGTATCGAGGTTCATAGAATATGAAATAGAAACAACAGTTTAACAACGATGATGATGATGATACAAATGTTTATAAAATATAAAATAAATATATTATAGGTTACATAAAGTTTACGTACAATGCACTCTTAATAAAAGAAAGTTTTTATTCAAAAAAAGAGTTAACAGAAAATACAACTTACAGTTGACAGTAAAGTAATAATATAAAATGAGTAAAGCATTTACATAATTGGAGGCTATCTTAATATCATTTTAAAAAATATATATAAAGGCATTTAATTTCAGAGTAGAGAAGCCTCAAGAATGTTTAAATGCACAAGCACTTTGATTTTAGAAAAGCTGAAGCAAATATTGAAATATTTTGTCTGAAATTTGACCAAGATATCTCATAAAAATCAGTTCTTTAGTGTTAACTGCACCCCAATGAATAATTGCCAAATGTTTCACATTTTATAGCAACCTACGCTTTTCTGAACATTTCCATATTTGCATATTGTTCGATTATATATTTAACTATTCGTTTAGAATCAAGTCAAAGAAAATTTGTAACATACTTTTGATTTATATGGATCTCTGAAGTTTACCTAGAAATGAAACAGCGGCAGGTCACTACTTGCAGAATTATGGCACACTACCAGAAAATCGAGGATGGAAACTCACACTTTCAATGAAGCTATACATCAATGAAGATCACATTTTTTAGAAGTGTAACATCCGTACATGCTGAAAAAGTATCAGAATGCAGGAAACTGGTTCAAAGGAAGTTGAATAACATTCACAACAGCTTTACATTTCATATATTTCTCGTGTGAAGAACTAACATCAGTCAAGTTCTGGAAAAAG
Organism: Stegodyphus mimosarum; assembly: GCA_000611955.2. Classification (NCBI taxonomy): domain Eukaryota; kingdom Metazoa; phylum Arthropoda; class Arachnida; order Araneae; family Eresidae; genus Stegodyphus; species Stegodyphus mimosarum. The sequence continues at coordinate 112,800 of KK121469.1, read as the reverse complement.
CAACTAGAAGTGCTGACAAAATGGTAAGTAGATTGAAACAATTATCTCTGGCACATGATTTGCATTTTTGAAATGGCGGCAGCAGAAAAGGAGAGAATCGACGGCAGCAAATGCATTATGGAGATCGACAAAAGCATGCTCATGTAACGCAAAAATAATGCTTGAAGAATGTTGCCCCCCTAGTGGATTTTGAGGGACATCTATAACAAAGAGAGCAAAACCTTTCTTGTAATGGTCCCCAAACACAGTGCCACTACACTAAAGAGTAAAATTAAAAAGAGCATTAATGAAGGAATGACCATTTTTTCAGACTGTTGGAAAGGGTATAAAATAGAAGATCTGATTATATCCATTGTAAAGTAAATCACAAATATAATTTCATCAATTCTAAAAGTGATATACACACACAAAATATAGAATGCATATGGGGAAATGCTAAATGGCAAAATAAAAAGCACTGTGGAACAGCTTCCCACCACCTCAAGTCCTACTTAGAGGAGTTCCTCTGGAGAAAAAGACACGCTGGAAATGATATGTTCACTGTAGGTCTAAGGACAATCGCTAAACATATTTTCTGCTGGAAATTAACATATGACTGTGTTCATTAATGGGGTGTATTTAATACAAAAGAACTGAAAAAACATTCACCTGATTCAGAAATATGATGAACAGTTGTCTGAATAAAAATAGCTGTCATACAATGAAATTGTAAGATAGTTAAATATTAGGCATAACATCATCAGTAGCCTGCAGTATAAACTTCACAGTTTCAAGAACAGCAATATCAAGTCATAAACCAATTAATTACAAACATTTCTTGGTCACTACTTTTGAGTCTTTTCATAAAGAAGAGAAAGAACAATAACGGCTAACGATCCTTTTACAACAACAAGAAGATTGAGAGCTTCTTATCTGCTTCTTAAGAAGATTTCATTGACAAAGATTTCCAGAAGACCTACTTTCATATATTCAAGTGAATTTACACATCACAGTTCAATTATATATATATATATAAAATCAAAAACACATCACTTTAGAATGAGTTGCCGCTCAAACAGGAGAATGAAACTCCCTGACTTTTTCTGGTCTGTTTTAAGAAACTTCCAGTCTATCTGTGTAAAGCATGTTGGCTGCACTGAAGGTAAATTAATTATGGTATCATTTGACAACACAAAAATTTCAGTTACATATGACATATATATATAATCTTCAAAACATTACTATTAATGCAAAAACTTTCAAATTACGTTTTTTAAGTAAGAAAACCTGCTATACAATATTTGCATACTAAACCACCACTGTCTTCAGCAATCATCAGCTGCATCACAAAATTAGTTAAGTCCAAATAAATTCCCTTTTTATTTACATGAAAACAGTATATAATACCAGAAGTGATTGTTAGTGCATCAGAAATATTTGCAGTCAGTGACACTGAAATCCATTTATAATAAAATGTTAGCATAAACATAATTAATTAAAAAATATAACTTAAAAATTAATTTTACATGCATTAAAACATACATTTACAAAAGAAATTAAATACTTAAAATACATTCCATCTAAGTAATAAACAAAATCAGAAAAGAAATTCGTTGACTTTTTTTAAATGCAATTTATGAACTTTTAAAAAATAAAATTTTTCACCATAAATTGTAATAAAATTATGTAATGAATGACAGCTTTATTGTTTTAAGAAGTAGTAAAGATAAATTCTGGAATGGAAGTTATCGTTTACAAAATGGCAATGGGGGACCAGTTATATCTATTCTATTAAGTAATATATAACTGCCGAACAATCACAGTAATATTACGACACTTGCTAAATTCTGAAAGGTCAAAAAGGCAATTTTTTTTAAAGAAGTCAACACACTTCTGATGAAAAGCTTTTAATATAAGCATATATAATACAAATTAAATGTAATTTTTTTATTAGAATTGAAGACAAAAAAAAAGGGGGTGACACTGAGAGTATTAAAACAAAACATTAATAGAAAAAAAAATACTAATGATAATTTAGCATGAAACTAGATTTCTTGTTTCAATTCCCAAATCATGCTCAAGCCATACATAATTCACCATGAAAGTGACCACTTCCAATGTTGGCGTGAAAATCGCTTTTTTGGAGATCATCGTGTGAAATTCCCAGATTTTAACTAAAATATTTCAATTCCCTTATGCTTTTGGTCAATTTTTGAATTCACTGACTTTTTCCTGTTCTCCAGGTAGGGTGGCAACCCTGTTGAAAATAACAATTCCGGATTAGGGATAATTACAGATTTAGAACATTATTTTAAATGTAGTAAGACGACATGTAGACATGGCAGCATTGAGGCTTTACTTGTTGCTCAGCTTACACAGAAAAATACTAAAATAAGTTCTTTAAAAATAATACATGATGGTAACATTTGTGGGCAATATCCTTTTTTGTGTGTGTGTGTTGTTACACATTATATATATTTGTGTGTTGTTATATAAGATGATAACTTTTGGTAGCAAGACTTAAAAAGAGATATGGACAAAAAAGTGAGGTTCAATGATAATAGAATCTCTGATGCTAAAAACAAAAACAAGAAAGAGGGGGAGTGGCAGTTTTAGCTATTTAAAAATATTATTACAAGTTTTTATACTGTGCATCAAATAAACACATTAATTGGATGTTTAGCTTTTTACGATGAAAATGATAAACAATAATGCCAAAATATGTTTAAAAATAAAGCAGGGAAAATCAGCTGACGATCTTATGCTTACACTAGTCACTCGCTCTGCCTGCTCAATAAATATATATTAATAATACATGAAAAGTTTTTTTTTTTCCTAAGAAATTTCATTTTTACTTTCAGCATTTTATCGCCTGCTATTTTTACTTAACTTCTTTTTATGTGCAATGAAATGCATTCAACTGACTTAAGAACTGTGCACTATATATGCATTTAATACTTCTGAGAACATCAAACAATATGTCAAAAATATTACTAAGCATGCAGTCTTCAAATACAGAAATGTCCAATAGCAGCAAAATTTAATAAAATACACAATTGTTATCTTCTTTTCTCTGTGTAACAAAGGCAATAAATAAAAAAAGACTTTGAAAGCAAAGGCGACAAATTAAAATATAAGACTTTTAAGCCAAAGGGCCATTTACCCAGAAGGGTTATTAATTTCATTTTGGCATTTTGCGTTGTCCACTATAAAATGGTGTTTCACTTTTCGAAATGTTGCCACGAAATATTACAGCCTACATTATATTTAATGAAATTAAGAAGAATCTGCATGAATTATGTATGTTTCTTACTTTGTGAAAAAACAACGGTACCTAAAGACATCAAATTTTGAATAATGTAGTATTCGATTCGAATATGTGCATCTGGAAGCCCAAATTTGGAATTTATTTTATTTACTTCGTATTTTGTAAAATTTTAACAAACTTTGATTAACAAACTCATTGATTTCAAAGCAAGCTATGGCAACACTGTACAAAAAAGCCATTTTTATCTCCAGCGTGTGAGACTATGTATTTTAAATTCTGAAGATATGCTCTTCTTATAGTATTTTGCAATATTGCTGTTCAATTCAATTTTATGGTTTCATTGCAAAGAACATGATATTTAATAAATAAAGGTAACACACAAAATATTAAAAAGAAAGCTCCTTTGGTTGTAAGTTTACTTTTTTCATTTTCCTTTCTGTATGTAGCAACCCCCCGAAAAAAAAAAAAAGACTTTGAAGATGTTTTATGTCCGATGACATTTTGTGGCCTTAATTTCATAGTACATTTCTTAAACAAACAGTTGTTTACATTTGAAAGGGCCCTTATGATTAAAGGCTCTTTTTTCAAAAGTAAAATATATTTTTATGTGAGCATACAACTTAGAATAAATGCATTTTTAAAAGTCAAATTGTGATTTCTCAAGACCTGCATTCTAATCATTAGTATTATAATAAATGAAGACTATTGTTACACTTACTTTCACATAATTATAATTTCTGATATGTTTTCTGTTATATTAGAATTATATAAAATTCTTTTAACAAAATAATTTTAAAAATTTAAAAGGTTCTCCTTCTCTGTTGATATACTGCTAATTTTATATAATTGAGAATTTTAACACCTAAACTCTGTCTCCTTATGTCAAATCTGCCAAAAAGTATAAATTGAGTGAGTGGCATTAGCAATTCAACCACTGGCGCTGTATCTGTCATATTCCTTCCCAATTAGATAACAACACCAGGCTTTGATGAGTTTCTGGTTTTCTTGGTTTAGAAATTGTGCTTAAATTACGTCGGTCAGTTATTTAAATATGACTGAGCACATAGAATCAATCTGCCTAAGAGGAATGCTTTCATGGAGAACTTTTCAAAGAAAAGCGGCTCGTATTCATGATGCACATAGGAAGAATCCTGAAAACCATGCAGTCAGCTCATTCCCCTGGGTTGGTTTCCAAGACATATTAATAAGGCAACCACGGAGATGAGCAGGAATAAAGAGTGAACAAGCCAATCTTCAGGAAAGGTAAGGCATGCGTAATCAGTGTGAATTAGCTAAGAGCCTTGATCAGTGATCTGTGGAGAGGAAAAAGGTCATTGACCTAAGTGGGAGAACTTGAATGCAGAAAGGAAGAACGAGAAGTGGGGAGTTCAATTTCTTGTTCTGCAGATAATGCACTGAATGAGATACGGTAAAAAAATACTATTTAAGCATTAAGATTAGAATTGTTGATGAATTAAGATTAGAGTTATTAAAAAAATTTTAAAATAAGATGTAAATTCAGGTAAGGATTGCATAAGCTTTAAGATTTAGTTTAAGAGATTTAACTGATCAAGGTAAGCAGTTAACTTGATCAGCTGAGAGAAAACATTAAGATTACAGTTAAATTTTGTCAAATGTTCAAAAGTTAAGATTAAGATATTAAAATTTACTGTCTGACATGGCTGAACAAAGAAGAAGCCCTAGTACAAGGGTTCAACTACATTAGCAACACGGGAGTGAATACTGAAAGACAGGCTAGATTAGGTTTAGCAGGAAGAAAAAATAGTTAAGACATAGCCAGGTTAGACCCGTGTAGTGGTGGTATTTCAGGTAGAGGCCTCAATCAAGCAAACAAACTAGGAAAATGTTAAAGATTCTGCCCATGACAGTCCTAGATCATTTGGCAAAGTTTGGTTATGCAGGATCATAAACAGGAATAGAATGCAAGACAGGATTTTCTATCTGCGAGATACATTGGAAGAATTTAGCCAAATTTTGCTCAAAAAAACCATCAAGGGGTAGAATTTTAGGTCCGAATGAAGCACTTCATTCCGAATGTAACAGTGAGCATTGTTAAGGATATGAAGTGCAACGCTTTGGAATATTTGGATCTTCTTTAGATGGGAATTTGCTGCAGTAGACCAGATGGGAACATCATAAGTCAGGATAGGAAGGATGGTATTAGTGTACAGGAACTTGTTCTTGAAACAGATGTGGCTGGTTCTTGCGATAAGTTGCATTAGCTGGTTTCTGGCTATTCTAATTTTGGAGATGGCATGATATTTACGAGTATCCAGCAGCAGCTTTGCCTCGAGATAAATTCCAAGATATTTGTAGGAGACCACCCAAGGTATGTCTTCATCGTAGAACTTGAGTGGCTGGACTTGATTATAAACATTCCTCTTTCTGAAGAACATGGTGGCACGACTCTTGGTAACATAGATTTTAATTTTCCAGTCAAGAGCCAGGGCTCCTGTGTTGTCTGCATAAACTGCAATTTCAACACTTAGTGATAGTGGTATGAAATTGACACATAGGTTAAAAAGGCTCCAGCTAAGTAAACTGCCTTGGGGCACGCCAGAAAGGATAGGACAGGGGGATGAGAGTGTATATTTTGTTGACAGAGAAAGAATGATTACTGAAGTAAGTGTGCATTCAGCGTATGTAATCAGCCGAAATATCAAGTTGCATGAGCTTGGAAAGTATTCTGATATGGAAAGCCTTGACCTAGCTATGTCTAAACAGGCAATAGCAATATGATTTCCATTGCGAGAGCCTGAATTAATGATTTCCACTACTCTTAATAGCAGTGCCTGAGTGGATTGTTTGGCATGAAAGCTGAATTGTTGACGAATAAGAATATTTCGATTTTGGCAAAAGTCACTCAAGCATTTAAGCAATACAGCTTTGTAGATTTTACTACGTTAAGACAGGAAGCTGATTGGTCTGTAATTTTGAGGGATTCTAGGGTGCTGTCTTGGTTTTAGAATAGGAATGATAGAAGCATTCTTCCAGCTAGAAAGAAAATACTTTAACCTTAGCATGGAATTAATCAAAATTGGTAGGTAAAATATAAATTTAACTGGGACATTTTTAATTATGCGATTAGAAATGTTATCCAAGCCAGGTGCTTTGCAATATGTGAGGTTTTTAATAAACAAAGAAATCTCATTCATGGTTGTTTTCATGTTTTCCCCTGGAGTAGAATCCACGGAAAAAAAGTTTTCAACCTGCTGTTGAACTTCCTGCATATGTGAAGAATGCATATCAAACAGGAACCCAGTGCTCAGGGAGAAATGAAACTAAAAGCTATCAGCTAAACACTCTGCCTTCTCGGCGTCTGTGAGTCATTGACCTCGCCCATTGGTGGGGAAGATGTCTTGTTTCGGTTTGCATAGTTGAGCGATGGCTTCCCAAAGGCTATTGTGTGTGGTTTTAGGGACTTAATGCAATTGGTACACTTCTCATCAAAATATCTTCAGATGTCAGATTCAATTTCATTCTAAAGTTCCCGTAGTTCTTGCCAAAAAATTGAAACTTGGGTATTTTGCCAATCTCTGTGAAGATGGTTTTTAATTTTGATTTTTTCTTTAATGTAGGCTGGTAGCTTAGAATAATTGGGTCTGAATTTAGGAATGGTAGCTGCATCAAATGCCCTTTTGAGGATGCAGTTGAGCCATTCAATGGCATAGTCAACTTCCTGATTGTTGCTACTTTTGAGGAAAGAGAAGAGTTTTATTTTCTGAAACATGCTTAAATTGTCCCAATTAGTAGAGACAAGCACCAGTAAATTTTGGTACAATTAAGGTAGTGGTCGGTGGACCTATTCAAATAATCTCAGTATGTTTTTAAACAAAGCCAAATAAATAATGGAGGGGCACCTATTCCCCTAAGAAACTGGTAATGAACAGGTGCATTTGGCACAATAATTTGGATGTGGGGCCTTAAGCCCAGAATTTGAGTTTATCACCATAGTTGTTGGCAGTAACACAATCCCAACTTTTACGACAGGCATTTAAGTCTCCTGCTATAATCGGGTTATTTCAAATTATGCTGAGTTTTTTTTTTTAGATCAGGGATAAAGACAGTGCCCTCTCTTGTAGCCATATAGCAAGATGTTACTGCTATGGGGAGGGATTTGGAAGATAAATCTGAGTGATCGTCGTTTCTAAAGCCTCTAGGCGTGGAGATGGACTTCTGCAATGTTTCACAGTGCATTTTACATAAATGCAAGTATCACTACTAGCACAAATAGTGTTGCTGTTACTAGCCACTCTATTATTGCGGTAGCAGATATAATTCAGGATATTTGTACTACATCCCTTAACCAGATGTGTTTACTGAACAAGGAAGAGGTTGAAGTAGGGCTCACTGAGATAATCCTGGACTTCATGGATCTTACTGAGGATGGTGTTAACATTCCAGAAGCAATAAGGATGTTTTCTTGACTTGACAGATTTAAGTGAAGTCATTACTTGCAAAAGGGCACAGTAAGCCTAAAAAATATAAAATACTTCAGGCTCAGAGAAGACAATATGGAACTTTGGAAGGGCGTTTCGGAAAGCATTGAGCAGGACAGAGTGATCTATTCCAAATTCCCTGGAGATCTGGAAGACACTGCTCAGGGTGTCTATACAGGATCCATCATCTGCAGCAGGGGTTGGTGTACTGGGTGGCAGAGAAGATTAAACCGCAGTTCATCTCATATTTATACGTCTGGAAGTAACTTTATCAGTAAAGAGGGGGAGGGGTGCTGCTAAATGGAGTACAGGAGGGAGCTGTAATAAATTTTGAAATTCCAGCACCTTTGGAGGACTTGAGATTGGATTTTTGTTTGCCTGTCTGCCTATTAGATGGATTTTTGAGTAGTGGTTCCAGTTGGGAGCATGAAGGCCAGAGCAGTTTGTGCAGGTTTCTCTGCCTCTGGATCTTTTGTGCAGACACATGCATAATGCAGGCCCAAGCACCACAGGTGTTTGATAGGACGATCGCAAACCACAGAGCTGTGGAAAAAGTCCTGGCATCTCCAATGCTGACAAGTTCCAGCCAGCAAGAACTGATCTAAAACTTGGTTATCCAAACATTCTACATCAGCCACCTGTTGATAGAAGAACATCATATTTCAACCTCACAATATAAAACTCGTATGAGTTTCATGAAGCAATTTGTAAAGTTTTGCCAACTGAAGGAGACTGTTTCAAATAGTTCATTTTGGCATTTCTTAGACTATCATTTGAAATGATAGAGGTCAGTGTGTTTGATGGTCTGTAGATTCACCAGCTCCTTAAATACGAACATTTCATTGGAACTATGACAGAACTTCAAAAGAATGCTTGGCTGGCATTCAAAAATATTGTCAAAGACTTTCTTGGAAATAACAAGTATAGAATTACAGTGAAATTGTCGGCAACTATTGGACAGCTTCAAAATGCTTGATTGCACCATGAGCATTAAACTGGATTTTTTACATACCTATCTTGATAACTTCCTGAAAAATCTTGGAACAGTTAGTGATGAGCAGGGTGAGTGATTGCACCAAGATCTGAAGATCATGGAGGCAGGGTATTAAGGCAGATAGGATGTACATATGACGGCTGACTATTGTAGGAGCATCATGTGAGAATGTCTACAGATTAAACACTCGATAAGCAACAATTTTTACCTTAATGTGTATGTTTTCAGTAAAAAAACTACTATTTGTAAGAACAAAATTTAACTTGCAGTAACTACATATAAAATCATTGCATGAATAAAACTATTCTTTCTGAACAGCATATTTGTTAAGTTTTCTCTTTATTTCCCTTTATATGAATACTTTGTATGACTTTTAAGACAAAGAGAGGGTATCCTGTAGCTTAAAAAGTTATTGTGATAGATTAAAAAACTGAGGTTATTTTTGGATTCAGAGGCAAAAAGTTAGTCAAAAACAAGTGACAGATCTAAGATAATGAAATTGCAGTTCCATCCAATGACACAATTCAAATGATTAAGTAATATGAAGTAAAAATATATGCAAGAAAGAAAAAACAAAACTATATATATTTTTTCCATTTGTGCAGAATGAAAGAGAAAGGGAAATAGGTTGATGTAAACTGAGCAGTTTGCCAAGTGAATTATTCATAGCACAAAGTAAATTTCTTAATTACTGATTAAATTTCATATCAAATTTTACAAAATTTGGTCTTTAGACATAATTTGAGTTATAGAATCGAAACATGGACAAAAATTGGCATGTCATTTCAGAAAATATCTCATTTTTTGTTAAATAGGTTTTTGTTTATAGGTTAGAACAATGCTATATATAAATCCAATATAGTAAGCCATGTTTTTGAGACAAGAAAAACACACCTTGAATTTCGTCAATCGGCTAAGTAGAATGGGAGTTATACGAACTGTGTTTTTAGTCCAAAGGGATTTAGTCCCGAAGGACTATTACTTTCGTTTGGGCGTTTTGCGTCGTTTCACAAAAATGTCCGATTCACTTTTCAATTTAGTGCTAATGTTTCTTTGTTGGTAATTGAAGTTGCATTGGGTTGGCTATTGGAATTTTTGGAATTGTATTATGTTGGTTATCGGGTCTGTACTGGATGGATTAATGGAATTGTATTGGGTTGACTATTGGAATTATATTGTTGTTTTTGTTTAATGGAATTGTATTGGGTTGACTATTGGAATTATATTGGGTTTGTTTTTGTGTACTTATTAGGTTTAGTTTAATGTTTGTTTCATTCGGCAAGTTTTCATATTATTAAGCAAGATCCCTTTGGACGTAATCTAAAATCTGAATCCTTTCATATTTTTTTTGACATACATTAATGAAGGCAGAATTTTTTATGACATTTGGGTAGTATTCATATATAATTAAGCAGAAGGAAGAAGAAACTGTGTGCACAATAAGCTTTTGAATTAAAAATTTGAATACTTCAACATGAAATTATGGACTTATTTGCAAAAAAAGCTGAGAATTGCCATGGCCAATAATATAAGCAACCACAATGAAAAAGCTTTCAGAAGCCCATCAAATCAATACTTTTATACATACTCTAGCAGCTTCTTGAGCATTCAACATCTCCTGAGTTTCTGCTAACCTTATTTTAGCACTTTGAGTACGTCTTTCACTATCTGCTACAAAATTTCTGAGCTGTTTTAATGCCTAAAAATACAATAAGCATAAAATAATCACACACATTTATAGCCATATAAACTGAATGATAATTACAATTTTAAATGATAAATACAAAATAAAAAATTTGTTTAAAATTCATCCTATATTCAGTTCAGAATAACCATATGTAACTACTAAAAATTGAAAGCACTTCAACCTGTTTCTAAACTAACAAGGATACAAACATAATTTTAAAATTTAAAAATAATCTTAGAAAAACAATAACCACAGAGAAAAAAAGAAAGTAATCCCTGTCTTTAAACCCCTATAGGGTGAAGTAAGGAGTGCAAAACTTGGAGCATCAAAACATTGACAATTCAAAAAGATTGCAAAATACTAGACAAATATAAAAAATAATTTAAGTAGATTGAGCCCCAAAACAAAACTTGTAAAAACAATAATCCAACACTTGAAAAAACAAAAATATATTTAATTTTTTCAAAATTCAGAATTGAAAAAATCAAAACTACATACAAATTTTGAAAACATACATTTAGGGTTAAAAAATAAAAGCATAATTCATAAACAACTTAAAAATCTAGTAACATTTTTTTTAAAAATTTGAGCAGACTGAGCCTAAAATTTATGTAAAACAGAAGTAATCTAACATATGCCCCCCCCAAAAAAATCTAAAAACTATAAAATAAAAATAACAAATAGAGGAGTTCTTAGCATCTGTAACACAAGAGCAACAAAAGTTTTGAAATGAAAAAATATATACACTCCTGAATACTAGCAAAGCCTAAAATGTGTTAAGATAAAATATGAATTTAAAACTGTTAAAGTTCTATAAAAATAAATAGAAAAACTTTTATAGTAGAAGTAAAAATGAATAATTTGAAAAGAACATTCGAATTACCCGGATTGTGAAGTATGAATACAGACTGAATTTTAAAAGTATTTTTTATTTTTAATTTTATATTCTGTTTAACTATAAACACACATACATGTAAAAGCAGTAGTGGAATTCAGCTCCAGTTTGCAATGGTGTGGCAGAACTGCTTCCTAAAATAATTTTGATATCTGAAAATACCAAACCGCAGCCAGTTATTAAAATTAAAGTACAATATTTATTCAGCCAATTTACTTAATTAGTAGCTAATTATCACTTGACTGTGCGATGAACCAGTTATTAAATTATTTCAATCCCACCATTAAACAAGAACTGTTTATATATACACTTTTGTTTTTGTTCTTTAATTATAAATAACAAATTTTCTAAAATTTTTGTTTGGTCAGAAGAAAGCTGAAATGTATATTCTATGTAAGCAGCATTTAATTATCTTCCCAAAGACATCTTAGGCTAATTATCAAAGTAGTCCTAAAACTTGCAACTGCACTCATAAAGAGCAATATTATTACCATCTTAAATTGTACTAACATATTCTACCAAGCATTTGCACAAATATAATATTTACTCACAAATATTTTTTCCCCAGCTTTTCTGGCATATGATTTATGGTAATAATATAAAATGCACGAAGACACACAAATGCAGAGTGTAAGCAAAAAAGAACATAATGGAAATTAATTATGTTTTAATGCAAAATGAAGTAAGAATAGTATGCCTATGTAAGCTGTTGTTTCAGTTCTATATATAATTTAACTTTTCCCTCTCAATACTCAAGAGGTAAAATTAGTTTTTTTAAAAAAAAGAGGGGGAGTGGAGAATGTATCGTATACAATTTTTTATTTATTATTGCCTATGAAATTCAGCCATCAGAGAGATTCCTTTGAAATATGCAATTAAATATCAATATTGAATTCAAAATGGCTTGCTTAATCGAAATATTATAAAGCACATAAGTATTATCTGCCTGAAGAGCATACTATCTACTTAAACAGAGAAATGACTTTCAGCCTAAGAAATATTGCTTATGCTTATGTTACACATACAGAAAGCCATGACAAATTCACGAAGACAAAACACTCATAAAGACATAAACCCAGAATCAACTATCCCACTCAGCTACAGGAAGGTATGAGTTAAAAAAATCTATAAGCTCTCCGAGAATTTAGAAAATTAAAAAATTTTTAAATTTAGAAATTCGCTAGAATTCAGAAAAGAGATTTTTAGCACTTTTTATTCCATTTTTCCCCTAACATTTTTTAATCCAACTGTTAACCAAAAAATTTAGTTATAAAAGTTAATAAGCATGATTTGTCTGAAATACGGCTACACATTTGACCACATCAAATGATGACTGTATTACATCTAGGAAAAATGAGATAAAGCTATAAGAAGATAAAATTTTTAATCTGAATAACAATCCAAGTAAAAAGACTGAAAACAAGAGCCCAAACATGACTCAAATTCAAAACTTATTTGAAATTGGGGGGGGGGTTCTACCAAACTGAATCTACCATTTCTCATTTCACCGTACAATACAAAGTAATGCATAAATTTTACTTCAGATATGTAGTTACAACTCTGACTTACCCTGTAAATTAAAACTTCATTATATTTGAGTACATTTACAAATACATACAGTACTTATATTTTGAATATAAATCATGAAATCTTTCCACTGGTTTTTCAGTGAATGTCTACCATTAATTTTGCAACCCTTCTATTAGGTTGGCAACTAAGTAATTGCGGATTTTTTTTAGAAAATCAAAGACAATTTTTTCATGGAACTAAATAACTTTATTCTGTAATGTATTGCCCATTTTGATCAATAACCTTTTGCCATCTTTCAGGCAGCATCATAATCCCACGTTCATAAAACTTCTGGTTTTTATTAGCAAAAACTGAATCATTCAGGCAGCATCATAATCCCACGTTCATAAAACTTCTGGTTTTTATTAGCAAAAAACTGAATCAGGTACGATTTGACATCATCATCATTATTGAAATTGTTACCATTTAAGGAGTTTTGTAAAGATCGAAACAAAAAGTAATCAGATGGTGCAAGGTCAGGACTATATGGTGGATGTGGCAAAACATCCCAACCAAGCTCCAATAATTTTTGCCGAGTGACCAAAGATGTGTGTGGCCTTGCATTGTCATGATGGAATACAACACCTTTTCGATTTGTCAATTCGGGCCGCTTTTTTTCAACTGCATTGTTTAATTTCATTAGTTGTTCAACGTAGACATCAGAATTGATCGTTTGGTTGGGTGGTAAGAGTTCAAAGTAGACAATTCCTTTGTAATCCCACCAAACTGATAACAAAACCTTCTTTTAATGAATATCACCTTTTGATGTTGTTTGAGTTGGTTCAACTGGCCTGCTCCACGATCTTTTCCGTTTGATATTGTTGCAAACAACCCATTTTTCATCGCCAGTTATCAGTCGTTTTTAAATTGGATCATTTTCCTTACGTTTCTTTAGCAAATCACAGCTGTTAATGCGTTGCGTTAAATGCGTTTCTTTTAGTTCGTGAGGAACCCATGTAGCGAGTTTTTGAACATAGCCAAGTTGTTTTAAGTGATTTTCAATGCATGTATGTGATACATGAAGCTTCTCTGCAATCTCACATGTTGTACAGTGACAATCCAAATCGATTATTGCTTTGATTAGGTCGTCATCAACTTCAACTGGACGACCAGAGCGTTTTTCATCTTTGAGTGAAAAATCACTAGAACGAAATTTGGCAAACCAATTTTGACACTGCCGTTCTTTTAAGGCTTCGTCACCATAAACGGCACATAACTTTTTATGAGCTTGCGATGCGTTTTTCCCTTTGCGGAAATAAAATAACAAAATATGACGAAAATGTTCCTTTTGATTTTCCATTTTTCAACGAACACCAAACGAAAACTACGCAACTGATCAAAAAACTTTTTTTACTGATTCACAGCTGAATTGCCAACTATCAAATAACAAAATGTGTTTTACATTTGTACTACGTCTGCAAACCTAAAAATTCAACTGAAGCCATCTATGAGTGAAATCCGCAATTACTTAGTTGCCAACCCAATAGATAAAGTGTTTCCTGCAGTGCTGTACACGATATTTTTGCTACAGTTTAAGTCTACTAAACTAACAAATGACTCTGAATCCAATAAATTTTCTTGTGAGTCTTCCTCTTAAACTATCAAACGAAAATACAGAACCACAGGTCCAGACTATAAATTTTGTGCCTGTATCCACAAGAATAAAATATGTTTTATTTTACTTTCAGTGCTTCCTTTATATTAACATGTATGTGCAGCAACTTCAGTTTCCAGAAGACTTTTATTAAGAAAAATGATTTTTTTTTAAATTTCTTATTGCATTTTGTTTTGAAGTTTATTGCAGTTTCAGGAAAGTGTATTCTGATATTTGGCAAATTAAGTGTTTTAAATTCACTGAATATATTCTCCCTTGATTAACATACTACTATGCCATTTTCAATAATAAATATGTGTTAAAACTTAAAAAATATGCTTTCTTTTGATAACTCAAATTATGAGTATTTACCAAAAACTGCCAACTGTGTTACTATCAACTAATAATTAACCCAAAATTTCTCAAGAATAATTGGCTTAGAGAATATCTGTTTTATCTGTATAAAATAATCACAAAGAGTATTTTATACTTATTTTATTTAACAGCTTTGCAAAGTATTATTAATTTAAAAAGAACTATCCAATTTCTGTAATACAAAATACATAAAAAATTCCATTTAATATATTACCTACCTCTAAATGAAAAGTATACTGTTCCTTCCTTGCAGAATTTTCGAAATCTGCTCTCAAGGCAACATCATGAATTTTTGGACATACTCCTAAATCATGTCTCTAAAAGAAACACAAAATAAAAATGATAGCTAATGAATTATTTATAAAAAATAAAATACAATAAAACTTGAACGATATTACAAAAATTTTATAACTTTAAGTAGAAATGATATTGTATAAAATTTCTGCATATTAAATAACATTCCAAAATATTTTTTCTACCAAGAATGAATAAACTAACGTTCCTAAAACAATAGCTGTAAATTATTAACACTTCTAGCCCAGATTTTCAGATATGATTGCAAATATAAAACAAACTGTTTTAAAAATCACCACAGCTTTAAACCTTCAGTTAACACTACCATTTTTAACATTAAAAAATTAATAAATTTTTACTTCATATAAATTGTAGGTTAGTTACTTAAGAAATATTTTCCCCCTTTTCATTGTTAAGGATAAAATACCAGATAGCTTCATAAATCAGAGTATAAATAAGGTATTAATTGACTATAGCATTACATGACAGATTTAACAAGTTTGGGCAAGTCTCAAAATTTACTTAAATGCTTCCTTAATACTGTATCACTTTTACATTAATATTTAAAGTATTGTTCTAAATTTTTCCTCTCTCATTTTTAATCTAAGGCAAGTCCCTCACTAAAACCTTGATACAACTAATTGAGGAATAAAACATCTCCTTACACTGTTATTATTACTATATTGTACTTTTTCGGCTATTTCAGTTTATTTTAATAGGCTTGCATGTACCATAAAAACAGTTCAAAATTTAAATATATTATTCATATCATGTAATGGTACATTAAGACTCAATATACATTAACCATCAAAACATACTAAACATTTGTAAAAAATTCATCTTGTCATCTTTTTGCCACCAAAATTGGTCTCACCAGAGACATCCCCATGATGCTGGTGGGCACCATTTGATATCTGATAGTGAGAATGCAACAAAGGATCCTTTGGTTACTATAATTACGCAACTGAAATGATGTTTCAGAGACCACGTACGTATCAGGAATTTTTTATCATGGTATGGTTCCTATGCTGTCTTCACAATCTGACATAGAACATTATTTTGTTGAAACTTCAGAAGAGCATACACTCACTATAAAAATGTGTACTTAGTCAGCTATGATATCCACTTACGCTTAAAGCTTTCAGTGATGGGTGAAGAACAAATAGATCTCATTGCACCAAAAGATATAATATTCAGACTTGGAAACTCTTATGCTTGCCTAGATTTCCCACAATGCATTTAGATGAACAGAAATTTAGTAAATGTTTCACCCAAGCTCATTAGTACCCCTATATGTATAAAAGGAAGAGTCTGTCTGTGTGTGTCTTTCGTTCATGCTGCACGTAAGCTAACAGAGCCAGGGCTACGAAATTTGGTAAATAGGTGCATCTAGACAAGAACCAATGCACCTCGAAGAGATTTTTTTCAAGATTTGAATGAGTTTTTATTATAATTATTATGTCTTTTGATGAAATTGCACCAAATCGATAATTCTCTCTCATTCTATCAGCAACAGCCGCACGCAGCCACTGCTGTTAATATATCACTATTGCCACTCGAAAAATGAGGGCAATAATTCTGTGCAGTTTTTAAATTTAATGTTTCTCTTGGATACTGGACGTTCGTTGAGAGAAAGGAACAGGAAGTTGGTTAATTTATTCATTAGGATAAATATTAAGGGATATTTCTTATTTCATTGTAATTTTTTTTATAAGTAATACATTTTTATTGATTTTTTTAAAGATATATATGTAAAGTTGTTCTGCAGTTTTTAAATTTAATGTTTGGTGTTCCCTTTAGGCATTTTTCCATTACATTTAAAAGCCAGATGAAGGCTGGCCATGTAGCAGCTAGCAATATAATAAAAAACAAAACTTAACTGAACTTAGAATCCCCTTTCACTCACTTAAGAGTTCAATTCGAATGACTCCATGCTCCTAATAAGCACTTACAACAATGAACATCTATCAGTATGCATATATATATTAAGATGCTTAAGCTGCAGAAGCTTATATCCAAAAGAAATGATTTAGTTTCGAGATTAGTTTCGAAAGGAATTACTTTTGGAAGAATGCCAAGGATATTACTTCTAAAAATTCTTGAAAATTAAAAGACCTGTTTTAAAAAGGGAGAAGGAGAATGAGGCATAAAGATCATGCACAATGAAAATAGATAAACTGTGGTTTGTTTTTTGGATTTTATCATTATTTCTACTGAAAAAATAGTAATATTTGTTTAAATTACTGGCAGAACATTTTCTTTTTTTTAATTAATGTAAGTTCTTAATATACATAAATAATCTGTGATATTTCAGTCAATTCTTCAACAGTATCTTCATAGTTCTGTCTGAGTGGACCAGACTGCAATCATTTGAACTTTTTATTTGCTTTTTTTTTAAAGCCATTTTTGATCATGTTTAAACGTCACTTCTTTCCATGTTGAATCACTGTTCAAAATCACTGCATCAAAAATATTCAGCTTCATACTGCCAATTGAGATTCACTTTAAAAATCTTTTGATATCTTTCTGATATACAATTTTAAATAAATTCATATTATTCTTATGTCAAAAAGCCATTAAAAGTTTTGTTAAAAAAAGTTTAGGTTTTGGAAATTATAACCTGTCAGATGAATATAAATATAAATATATATTAAATTTTAAAATTTTCCAAGAAATTTGAACCCAAAAGTATAAAACACAAAAATTCTCAGGCATAATCCAAATGTGAATAATATCTATTTAGACAAACTGGGTCCACTCTTATATAGAATTAATTACCCTAAATTCAAATCAGTATTTATTTTAATAATCAGGTTTATAATGATTATTCTAGATTTGTATAAATAACTTTAATCAATTCTTAATGGATTTAGAAAGAAAAGAAATGCTTGAGAAAATTGCAATTTAGAATATTTTTATATCAGAAGCAAATATTTTGGCATAAGAGGTAACAAATGCAGTTGAGTTTTCAAGAAGAGTTCTCAATTCTTTCAAATAACGAATGATGACAGATTGCATATTTTTAATTTTCATTAGATGAAATGCTAAAGCATTTCATCTAATGATGAAATCATCAGTATGATATGAGTCATCAGTATGATATGAATGTTATTGAAGGTTTAGGCTGAAGATTTTTAAGAGACATATATAATACTAGGTTCAAAATTTACTTTTCCTATTAAAAAACTTAATTTCATTTTAGTGAAGGTTCTACCCATCACTGAACAGCTAAGAGAAAGTCCTATTTGATAATTCTTGGATAAAGATTACATATTTCAATACATTAATCAACAGTATATTTAAGGGATATACAACAGATTCAACAAAGCTGTTTGCATCTCAGAAAAGAACATTTTTCAGTTACTAAATGCAGGAAGAAATTCGTTAAAGAGGAATTAAATACAGTGTTCATGTTTTTATAAACTAACTGCAGATCCTGGTATTGCTAATAAGCCACAGAATTCTTGAAAGAAGCTTATTCTACACATAAGATGAGAGAATTTTTTTCTTCATTGCAATACATCAGAAAGGTGATCAATACCAAGAAATAATACAAATTTAAAATTTCATGATGAAAGCTGCTACTGATAATTAAAGTTCTTCAAGGTAACTGAAATAAACACCTTATTAAAAAAAAGAAAAAGAATTTGGTCCCATTGCCTAACTTTGATACAGTCCAGATGTAATTCACGAATCATTATAACATTTCACACGCAGAAATTCTGATTGTAGACAATTCATTAATGAAGCTTTTACGATAAACTTTTACCTTGAATATAATCATATAAGAAAATTATATAATTAAAAAAAATTTATTTGAGATTTACCAATTTTTACACACAGACAGTCAAGGCAGCTATAATGGAAACAAAAAATAGCAACTGTAAAGCAAATGCTTTTAATACAGATACAGAGCAAGAAATGAAATCAATAAAAAAGTAGACGGATGACAGATAGACCTTTACAACTCATATGTGTTTCACTCACTATCTTAATCTTTTTGAGTTTCTGCTTTATAACAAATAAAGGCTAAAAGTAGATTCAGTTACGCTACAGCACAATGTTCCAGCTTTTACACAATGATCTAGTCTAAAGAAAATAATAATAAATGAAAATTTCTTACACAATTTCATAATTTAATTAAGCCACATCATGTGCAAATGAGCTTGAAAGAATATTCTCATCTCAGTTTTTTTTTTAATTCATTCGCAATATTTAAAAATTCTTTGACTTTTAAAACAATGGTAAACCTGGTCTTTAGCTATAAATTATTTTGTTGGAAAAGGAAAGGTTATTTTCAGCGGTAAATTTGTTGTTAAACCTTGAAAAAGGAAATACTGATAAATAAAAAATAAAAATAAATACTGGTAACAATAACACTTGAACTTGTTTTATTTCAAAACAGATTTATCTTTCCTTGTATTAATAACACTTAACTAAATTTTCAGTTATTTTGCAAGTTATACTAGTTCTGACCACTTTTAAAGTACTTAGCCAGGCCTCATTTTAATTCAAAACAAACTTAGAAAGCAGTGAAAGTAACATTTACAGTTTAAGTAGATTTTTATCAAGAATTAAAATGGACTTAAAAATAGCATTTTAAAAATATTCTGATTCACCACACCCCTCCCATGAAAACTTTGTGACTTGGAGAAAACCATATGTTTGACTTCACAGCTACTGTTCTCTTTTACATAATACTTCATAAGAAACAAAAATCTACAGTGCTGACCATTAAAATTGTTATGCCAGAAAGGAAAAGCTACAGAATCTTAATTTATTGTGCATATACAATATAACGTAGGAAAGCATGATTTAATTTGCAAGCGGTTTGGAGTATTCCGCATGCACAGCTGTCTTCTCTGTCAGCAAAACTGGCTGTAACCCGGCTGGGCACTGAACTTGGATGTCAGATAAGGGTATATCATTCCATACGGTTTCAACATTATGCCAGAGAGTGTTGCCATTCCAGTCTTTCAGAACTCATGACCAGGTGTTCTCAATGGGTGAGAAATCTGGAAAAAATCCTGGCCAGGCCACTATGGAATGCTCTCTGTATTGAGAAAGATCAGGACAGCATGAGCAACATGTGATCATGCATCATCTTGTTGAAAGATGGTGTCACACAGGCTTTGAAGATAGTGCATAGCCTTCACATGTCAGGAACTTAATAGCTGCCATCCACATAACTGGTTATGTGAACAAAAGGTGGCTGGGATATGTATCCAATAGCACCTCATATCAGCACATCAGATGGTGGGCTCATGTGATAATGACAAATACAAGCTGTCAATGTCTATTCTCCTTGATTCCTCTACACATAAATATGTTTGTCATGGTACTGTACACAGAACAAGGATTCATCTCAAAAAATGATGTAGTATCCACTCCTATGTCCAGTGTCATCATTCACTGCAGGCATCATTGCACTATCCCTGCAGACACTCATCATCCTGCATACTAGGTATATGACAGGGCTGTACAACCCTGCAAGGCTGAGAAGACATGTCTGTCCTCTTAAGTTACTGGCCTGGGATTGCTGAATATTGCTTGGTGTTCAGAATTGGCCCTCCACAACCCATTTATTCCATATTCATCTAACAGTTATGGATTCCAACCAAGATGAACAGCAATGTTGCAGAATGATAAACTGTAGTCCTGAACAGACTATGATCCTGCCAGGACAAAATTCCAATACTGTTTGTAGGAATTTCTCCTCCTTACATGAAGCAAAATACAAGCTTTACACAAAACAACCAGTGTTCAAATATGATGTCCAAATAAGAAACCAGCTGTACAGTTTTCCTATTTATTCACAATACAGACAGTATTACTCATACCTGCTTTATGTGCATCTATTGGAATGCTAATCATTTGCATACTCCAGCCTGTAGTATCTTTCGTGGAAATTCGACAGCTGTTTCATGCAACCTTCATGGTGTAAAAATTTTAACAGCCAACAGTGTATATGGCCAATACTTATATTTTAACAAATATTTAGCAAAATAACAATTAACTCATTCAGGACCAGCAATGTGTATGCACAACGCAACAATTTCACTCTTACCAGCCCAGCGTCGCATATACGCAAAGAAATCCAATCAATCTCTTCAGCCCAGCGTTGTGTATACATAATTTGAAAACGGAACAATTTATTATATTTTATAAATGCCAGTAGATGATGTTAAATGGTAATGGTTTTCACATCAGTTAAGTCATATGGCTTTTGACCTTCATGTAGGAGAATCAATTTCTGTTCTGTACTTCTAGTTTTGATAGATTTATTGGTGTAAACAAACTGGGAATCACAACTCTTTAAGTTAAAAGGATACAGACGTATTTGTTTACTCCATTAGAAATTCTGTTTTCTTGTTGTCTGCATTTTTATTTATTTATTTATTTATTTTTAAGGAGAATGTGGGAAAATGTACATAGCTGACTATAACAAGTGTAACGTCGCCGAACTTCCG
This sequence comes from Stegodyphus mimosarum, assembly GCA_000611955.2. Taxonomy (NCBI): domain Eukaryota; kingdom Metazoa; phylum Arthropoda; class Arachnida; order Araneae; family Eresidae; genus Stegodyphus; species Stegodyphus mimosarum. Next base: position 91,215 of record KK121469.1, on the reverse strand, counting down.
TAATGAAAAAACTCAGACCACTTGTCCTTTATATTTATTTCAAAACTTAACATAGACTTTCTTGGTTAATTAAAAAGTAACTTTACGGCATTATTACAGAAGGGAAAAGATATCAACTTTCTTGATGCATGATGCATCTTACTTGATCGGCAAATAAACTGTCATCGTCCTGTATGTCAATTCTTGTTTTGGATTATTCCACACACAGCGGAATTATTAAATTGGAATTTAATTACCAACAGATAATTATTGCTTAATTTTTTTTTACATTTTGTATTTGTAATTTTGCTTTTATGTGTATAGTATTTGTTTTTATGCTTATAGTTATAATTTTAGCATTTTGCATATTTAATTTATTTCTATTAATGTGGTATTCTTTATATTAATACACATTAATAATTAGTATATTACATATGTAACTTCAAAAATTGAGGTCATTATATTAAAATGTTGATTTTATATGAATTTTTTTGTAAAAATATGATTTATGCTGAAAATGCGTGGGCCGGTGGCGGTGTTCCATTTCAGGGGGTTCGGTCCTGCGGCTGCGCTTCGCTCTCTGTGCGCTGTTCCTCAAAGGGTTAAATGTCAAGTGTGAAATTCATGTGTACTGAATGACTTATGTTGTATGCACATGCATGAGGTGGCAATATTTGTGAGTGCATTCAAAAGTACACCAAAAACTTGGTAGTTTCCATTCAGTGTTGAAACTGAAGGTTCAGATAATGATGACACTTTTGAATTTTAATTTACTGCAATGATTTGCGAGGACTGATAATCTATAATTTAATGTATTTACTTTCTTATCTACAAGATCTTAGAACATATGAGTTTGCAGAGTTCAATAATATTTTATGTAAAAAATGAGAGTTCCGATCCTTATCTTAATGGTGAGTACTTCACAATCTTTTAACTGCACTTACTGGTGTATTGTTATGAATGCTGAAGAATTACAGTACATTCAAAGATTTTCTTCCTTTAGCATCATTTAAATTACTAAATTTTTGGTCACCAGCTTCATTTAATTATTTGTTATAATTTTAAATTTACGGCTGCAGAATCATAATTTTTATTGTTAAACATTTCAAAAATATATTTATGTCAAACAATATTTTAGAGAACATTATAACATAGCTGAACTTAACAACAAAAATATTTTTTAAATAATAAAAATATATACTTTAATAAAGAATTAACTTAAAGAGCAACTAATTAATATCTGAAATTTCAGTCACTAATTCTTAAATGCGAATAATACAAAAATATTTGTAGGGTTTCATTTATTTTTACTAATAGTTATTTTAATTTGTTAGCCTTTTATGTATTCTTCTATTCCCCTCACATTTCCTGGCAAGTATATAAATTAGGCTGACTGAGTGTATTTAAACTGATGTAGCGAAAAATTTAGTCAGAGTGTGGTTTTGCAACTGTGAGCGCATGCTGTTATTTCTACCAGCTGTTAACTCTGAATATTGGTTTCACATTCTTGTCACTGAATTATTAGCCTGCCTGTGTACGTTCTGAGTCAACCCGTTAGATTAGTGAAGTCTTGCACATTCTTGACCTTTAAATTTAGTGTTACATCATCTTACTTGCAGTTCTCATTGCAAGTGGTTGGTGATTGTAAGAATGTCAAGTCTGTGTTGTCTGTAAAATACTGTGTTCAATAAAAAGGTCTTTTATACCTTTCCCTTGCAGTATTTATCTCTTAAGTCTTTGCAAGAAATAGCAAGGATAACATTTAAGAAGATCTAGTTACATTACACGATAGCTAAGAATATTATATATCACATACTTGCATGTAATTTTTTTTTTATTATTCGTACTTTTTAACAAAAACAACTTTAATCAGATCACTAATCATTAATTGCAAAACATGAATTATTGGAATTCTGCACCATAGAATTGTGTTAAGAACATCAAACGATGGCAAAATGGAACACATAAAAAAGCAAAAAGCTTTGTTAAGGTCTGAAAACAAAAATATTAATATTTGTTCTTCATAACATAAATTTACAATAATTGGAAAATGTGTCACTTGTCGAGCAATGTTTTTATTTTGGGAGAGCTTTAGATAAATATTTTGTAGTATTATTTTAAGAATTGCCAATTAAATTGCTCGCAGGTGCAGAAATTGCTTAATTTTTCTCACATCTATTTTTAACAATGGAAGTAATAACCCCATCTGCATTTACTTAAGGTATTTTATAACTTTCAAAAGAGCTTTTTATCTTAACTCTAGAAGCTTTTACTTCTTCCTTTAAAAATGTAAGAAGTGGCTTTCACTGGTCGAGGATTCTAGCTAACCATTTCTCTAAAGATAGCCAGCGTGTACATACATATTTTAGATTTTCTCTTATTTCAGTATTATGCTGCTGTTGGAAATGTTTCAATTTTCCCTTCCTTTTAGAATTCTTTTCAAGATAATAACAGATATAAAAAATGTGTTCATCCACACTTACTGATAAAGAAGCAGCCCCTTTTTCAGCTGCTAAATTTAGCGGTGACAGGTGTACCTCATAATTTGTTAATTTGAATTTTCTTTTTTTTTTTTTTAAGATACCTGCAACATCAGTATTCAAGCTTACCATTACTGATGCATTGTCAGCATTAAGTGCTAACAATTATCAAGAAGAATTACAAGTTTTTTTAAAGTCTTAACAATTAGCTGAGTTATATTAAAGCCTGTGTAATCTTCTTCTAAAGTGGAGAAAGAAAGCAAACTATACTCAATTTCTGAAGACTGGATTAAAAAAAGAGAAACAACAATTGGTTACAGTTTTTTATCGGTACTATTGCTTCCATCTATAGAGGCAAAATGAAACTATTTTAATTAAATTAATAACTTGATTTATTTTTCATACCCATTTCTTGAACTAATTTCTTCTACACTGCAGCCGTTTTTGCACTTGCACTTGAGTATTTCTTAGATATTTCACTCTCGGGAAGGGAAACACTTTTCTAAATAAAGCTGCAGGATGATCTAATGCCTTCAGTGGCAGGTTATGCTCCAGTAAAAAGGCAGAAAACAGGCATTCTGCATTAATAACATTTTAGTTCTGTTTCCACAGAAAATTTTTATTTTTTTCCAATACTACTCATGTTGTGTTGTGTATGCACATGTTTAAAAACATCAGCCCTTCCACCATGCGAAATCGAAAAACTGCATTGAGAAATTATACACATCACAAATGTATTACATTTCGTTGATGAAATAATGGGAGGAAAGTCATCTCTATATGATTTTCGAAAAGTACATGAATATTTTACCTTTTCTGGAGACATAACTAAAACAAACGACCGCAATTTATTAAACCGTTTCTTGGAAGCATGTGAAACTGATAGCACTCACTACTGAGATGAACAAAATAACAACCTTGATCTTGCTTTGTGGTCATTGCTTAATATATGCCAGATAACCTGCAGCAGGGTCTGATGCTCACTGGAGAACTGGAACAAGAGTTTTCAGATACATGTTTTGGACTTTCACACACAAAGCAGAAGTGCATCCTTTCACACTGATGAAACAATTTTGGTTTTCTTTTATATATATATAAACTTTAAAAAAAAAAAAAAAAAAAAAAAAGCCCTCTCAGATGCCCAAAATCACTTTTTTTAGGTGAAAATAACGAAGTATTAAGAAAAGCTAGATATAAATGATGAGAAATTTTAAAAGAAAGATTTGGGAGAAATATGTTGTAACCTGGAGTCTTCTGCCTTAATCGGGAGAGATTGTAACTCTGTATAAGTAATGTCAATCACAGTATCTTTCATTGTACTGTAGAACACACCTCTGATACCAACGAGACATTGCTTACATTGTGTTGCACACAATTTTTAATAGATACAGATTATGGCTATGTATTAATTCAACTACCTTGCTGCAACATGGCAATTTTTTAAGGATAAAAAAGTAAAAGTTAGGATTGGGTGCGATTTCATTGTTTTGTAACATTTTCCTGAAACTATAACCAAACTATCGATATTTATCATAAATCAACAAACATTATCAGTATATGAAAAGAAAACTTGCTTCAGCAATTTAAAATACAGATTTTAATTACTAAAATAAAACACTAACATTCTTCTCCAAATAATTCTGTAATTTTTTTGGGGGGGGGGTATTCTTTGTGAATACATAGCGAATGTTTACACTTAAAAATGTTCTCATCATTCCCTTTAGAAATTTTGTAGCAAAACTCTGTATTCCTGCAGAAATTTTACTTCACTTTCTAACATTGCTGGTAAATTCCCCAAGATCATATTTTAAAATTAAATTTAAAACTAAAAAAGTACTATGATTTATTTATAAAAACTGTTGAAACAAGGAATACATCAAAAAAGAATGCATACGAAAATGGCTATGTTGCTTAATTGAAGAATTAAGAGCATGGCTGCCAGGGTTTGGCCCATTCTGAAAATTTGATAACTTCTATTAAGATGGCTGTGAAAACATGTAAGTACCCCAATTATTGGGGGGGGGGGACTATTTTTTGCTACATTACAGCAAAACATAACACTGCTTAAGAGAGCTTGAGTTTAGATAGTATATATATCGCTAAAAACCTTCACAACTTTCTAATACCTTTAAGTATATAAATTTGTTTAATAAAGGGTTGTTTTATTACTTTAGCTGCTAAAACATGTTTCAGTAATAACCTCATCTTAAGATCACAATCAGAATTTCAAGAATCAAGTCAGTGAATCTAAACAAGGTCTAACAGTGGCTGGAAGTTTTATCAAGATTCAATCCTGGGAAATGAACAAACTGCATGGGCATTTTCATGAATTTTCCCCTACGTATAATGTAAATACAAACTAATATCCCTCAGAAAGTCTCCATAAATGCATTTCTTCCCTTGCTGATGGCTATTGATTGCTTTATTGTATTCAATTAAACAACAGACAAATGATAAAATTAAGCTAGAGTTCTTTGCCAAATCATGATTTTCCACTTTATTCTCCAATTATGGCAAAATTCAAAAACAGCTCCCTGTTTTAAGAAATGTCTTTGTGGAAGTTTTTCTGTAAGACACAGGTGCACAGTTACCTTATACAAACAGAAAATCACAGTTTTTCATACAGCCAGATAATCTTGTCTACAATTCACAGACAAAATTCTGAAGTTTAATTGTATGAGGCTCAATCAGAAATTTTTTAGATACAGATAAATGGTACAAGTTAATAAATCTTAGAAGAGTTAAAATTAGTCTTCTCAAAGATCAATGAACTTTTGCAGGTGATTTTGCAGGTAATCAATTTCTTGGAATAGATGAAGAATATGCTTGCATAGCCTCCTCAATCTGATCTTCAAATTAATTTTGTTTTAATTTAAAAATTAGTTAAAGTAACACATGGCAATATCAGGAGAATAAATGGCTGTTTTATTATTTTAATATTTTTTTTGCCAAGAAGTTTGAGTGTCAGTCTTGCTAAATGAGAAGATGTATCATCACGGTGAAATCCAAGTCTCTTAATTTTCCCTTCTTAAAAGATTTTCTGGAAGCAGGATTGTCACTCAAACAAGAGAATGAAATTCCCTGACTTTTCCAGGTGTGTTTTATAAAAATTCCAGTCTATCCGTGTAATGCACTTTGGTTGTGCTAAGAGGTAAATTAATTATGGTACCACTTGAAAACACAAAAATTTGCCAATTACATATCACTTATATATATATATATTTAATATATAATCTCCAAAGCATTACTATTGTAACTATAACAGGAGTTGTTTTCTTCACTGAAGATTAAAAGATTAGAATCCACCCAATGTGGATTAGAAAATGTCTTTTTTTGCAGACATTTTGCAACTAAACGAAAGAAAGAAATCTATTTATTGATATTTCCAAAGAAATTCAGGTATTTCATATTTATTTAGCATCATACATAAGCAAAAAAACACATGCATTAAATTTCATGGTGTAATGTCATTATACTGCTAGAATTAGTTTCAGGATTATGCCAGAGAAAATTTCCTGAAATTTGAAACTATTATTTATTGACAAAATAACAAATAATACATTTATTAAAAAGAAAAAAAAAAGATGTTTAGAATATTTTGCAGTAAAATTCTAGTATACGCTACGGCCTTGGCACGATTTTGAAGATTGCCGTCAACACCAAAATGACCAGTTTACTGCTGATCATAATGTCGCTAAATCCTGTGTGTACAGTATATGGAGGTTAGAATAGAATAAATGAAGGCTATTCTAACCTCTGGTACCGTATACTAGGATTAAACCAATTTTGTTTTATAGTAGAAGATGTATTTTCTTTAGTTCAACATGCACTGCACAAGCGAGTCTCTCGATTCTCAAGGTTACTGGAAACTTGCTTTGCCTTTCTAAAAGACAATCTGATTGGAGCTGCAAAAATTGGCTCTATGCCAGCTACCCTAATGACACTCACGCCCGCCAAGAAAGTGATCACTTCCAACGTCAACGCAAAGCTCGCTTTTGAGGGGGGGATCGTTGTATGAAATTCACTGACTTTCCCAGACTTTGACTAAAATATTTAAATTCCCTGACTTTTCCCTGAATTTTATGGCCAATTTTCGAATTCCCTGACTTTTTCCAGTTTTCTAGGTAGCATGGCAATCTTATTGAAGACACTTAGTGCTGGACCACCTAGCTGTAACTGTTTTCTGTACCTCTAATTTGATGGTTTTGACCAGTCCTGTCCTTCTGAAGAAAATGGTACACATTTCCTTTTTCACTTTCACCATTATTGATTTGGAGTCAACTTCAGAGATCCATACTTTATTTTCTTAATGAGTAAAGAGTTTTCCACTCCAAAATAAGTAAATAAAATCATAGCAAGATAATGCTCTTGTGTAAGCTCCATTTTCATTCCCTTTAAAATTTATTCTGTGAGAGTTGAAACTTACACTGTTCCAGACATTTGAGTCTACCATTTTGAAAACCATCTTGTGCTTATCAGGCTGATAAAATTGTGACTTAAAATTATAATAGTAATTATATTTTTCTTTTCAGTGTAGAACAACAACATACATGAACATTATTTTATGCATTTCGTTTTGCAGTGTACAGAATTATTATTGCAAATGATTCATGAGATTTCAAAAAAGTACTGGAAATAATTTAAAAAATAAAGTTAATTAATACTATATGAAATCAAGTAGAAAGCTTTAAAATTTTACTGATAAAACTATAAATGTTCAATGTGTGTTTTGGTTTTATGATGTACATAGAAGTGTTTTGGTTTTATGATGTACATAGAAATGAGTATCCCAATCCTCTCAACAAGTATTGTAACTGTTTCTTTAGAAATGCTTGGCCATCTAAAGTTGTTGCCTTTATATAGGCAAGTATTATTCTTAAACTGTCAATACCATCTCACATTCTGGTGGCTTGTTGGAATATACTGTTACCGAATATCCGAATTTTCACCACATCTACCACAGCAAAAGCTTGTTTGTTTACATTAGCAGTTCTTACATCATGTGACCTCTGACGTCACCGGAATGTATCTCATT
>KK121469.1:24702-81107 GCA_000611955.2 Stegodyphus mimosarum | reverse complement strand
GATAATTCTGTGCAGTTTTTAAATTTAATGTTTCTCTTGGATACTGGACGTTTGTCTAGAGAAGGCAGCGGGAAGTTGGTTAATTTATTTATTAGGATAATTAATATTTGTATTAAGGGATATTGCTTATTTCATTGTATGCTTTTTATAGGTAATGCATTTTTAACTGAATTTTTTTTCCGTTGTTGTTTGTTTCTTTTTCGATAAAATTGTTCTGTAGAGTAAAATTCTGTGCAGTTTTCAAATTTAATGTTTGGTGTTCTCTTTAGGCATTTTTCCGGTACACTTAAAAGCCAGACGAAGGCTGGCCGCGCAGCGGCTAGTGATTTAATAAAAAATTTATAACGGGAAGGAAGTTATTAAAAGCAATGTTTCTTTAAATATAATCAAAGAAAAAAACAAATATTTTGAAACATTATATAACTGAATACGTCAATTGTGCAACAACTGAATAGGTGATATAACATCTTGGATTTATTATAAAGATAAAAGACTGAATATCCCACAAAATGGCAACTCAATAAAATACACATCGCTATTCCCTACTCCCCATCTCACTCCACACAAAATCTACATATTCTGTATTATATAATCACTGGTGATAAAAATTAAACTTTTGAATTGCTTTCACTTCATTTTTAAATCATGTACAAAGACACATTTTCACTAATAAAAAAATAAACCAGTAAACTGGACAAAAACCAGTTATTTTAAAGTTGTAAACTAGATTACAAAGTATCTGCTGGAAATAATTTTACTACGAGAAAAATGTCAAATTATTTAATAAAAAGAAGGATATATTCCGATGACAAATTTGTAAGGTTAATCCTAATTTTACAACAGTTATTTTATGTTTATGCACCTATCCTATTTCTTCTAGCTTCAGCTTACAATTTCCTACCAGAATGTATTTTCAGAAATGCATTTAATGCCAATGAGTAAGAGTAGTATTTAAGTCGATGCTTTACTGACTTCGTTAGAGTGCCAGCGTTTTGGACTAGCGCGCGTTTGCCTTTGGACTATGTCTCTCTCCAAGCTATTACTACACTCGGCCGTACTTCAGGTCCTTGACAGCTTTGCCTGCTTAATAGAGATTTAGGGGCCAACTACTTAGAATCCTGATAGCTTCAGCTATATCTTTTAGTTAAGCATTAATTAAGTTGTAATTCTTATTAATTTGAGATCAAGCCCAAGTGGAGGCTTTGCTGTACACTCTGAGATAGGAGCAGACTGTGTTCATCCTTATTTTGAGAAATAAAGGATAGTTAACCCTTCTTGAGTCTTTGTTCACACACTATTGCAAGCAATTATTCGCTTATCAGTGTACAAGGATCCTCACATTGAACTGTGAAATAAAAGGGTGTAGTCTCACAAATTTTAACACTTAAATCAAACTTTATATAAAATGTACACTTGCAATTTTTAGTAATTTAGTCCCGAAAACATTTGGGATACAGAAAACCCATTACCTGAAGTGCTTAAAATCAGAAGGATTTTGAATACATTTATAGCTTGGAATATTTTGCATAAATAATAAAATATTTCCAAAGTATCACTCAAGTTAAAATATAAATTTATTTACTCATATATTTTCCCCCTCACATATTTTCTCCCTCTGGCTTTTTAAACCCAAGATTCTGAAAATCTTTAAACATCCACATAATTTCCCTCTTTCTTAAAGTGCTCAGAACAGGGTTGCCACTCAAACTGAAGAATGAAATTCCCTGACTTTTCGAGGTGTGTTTTAAGAAAATTCCAGTCTATCCGCGTAATGCACTTTGGTTGTGCTAAGAGGTAAATTAATTATGGTACCACTTGAAAACACAAAAATTTTCCAATTACATACATACATATAATCCCCAAAGCATTACTATTATAACTATAATGGGAGTTGTTTTCTCCACTGAAGACTGAGATTAGGATCTGCCCAATGCGGGTAAAAAAATATCTTTTTTTGCAGACATTTTGCAGCTAAACGAAAGAAAGAAAGCTATTTAATGATATTTTAAAATAAATTCAGGTATTTTATATTTATTTAGCAGCATACCTAAACAAAAAATATGTGCATTAAAGTTCGTGATGTTATGTCATCGTACTGCTAGAACTAGTTCCAGGATTATGCCAGAGAAAATTTCCTGAAATTTTTAAAGTATTATTTACTAATAATAAATAAATTTAGAGGGAAGAAGCAACATTAAATCATATGAATAACATTAAGATAATTAAAAACTGAATTACAATAATGAATGATATTTTGACGAATATAGTTATATTAAATGGTTAGCCTAAATGACTGATTAGTATTTTTTCATTTTACTGCGAAATGACAAATAAGACATTTATTTAAAAGAAAAAAAACTTTAAAAGATTTTGCACTAAAATCCTAGTATATGCTACGGCCTTGGCACGATTTTGAAAATTGCCTCCAACACCAAAATGACCCATTTACTGCTCATCATAATGTCGCCAAGTCCTGTGTGTACCGTACATGGAGGTTAGAATACAATGCATGGAGGCTATTCTAACCTCTATGGTACCATATACTAGGATGAAAATATACCATATACTAGGATTAAACTGATTCTGTTTTATACAAGAATACGTATTTTCCTTAGTTCAACATGCACTGCACATGCACGTCTCCCGCTTACTGAGGTTATTGGAAACCAAAGTTACTGGAAACTTGCTTTGCCTTTCTAAAAGGCAATCTGATTGGAGCTGCAAAAATTGGCTCTATGCCAGCTGCCCGAATGACGCTCATACATGCCAAGAAAGTGATTGCTTCCAATGTCGGCGCAAAGCTTTTTTTTGGGGGGGGGGATCGCTGTAAGAAATTCCCTGACTTTTCCAGATTTTGACTAAAATATTTAAATTCCCTGACTTTTTCCAGTTTTCCAGGTAGCGTGGTAACTCTGTCAGAAAGTGAGCTGTCCTAAATTTAAAAACGGATTTGTCCAGGTTGTGGTTGTCTTTATCTTACTAATTGATTTGCTCATGGATTTTCGTGGATGGACTTTGACTGATGATGCAGTCCATGCAGCATACCAAAGAGTTTCAAGAAAACTGGACTGTTCTTGATGGCTCTGAAGATCATTGTACATGAGAAGACAAACTGAATAGTGATGACGATGATGGCATCGACTTACCAGCTGCACCAGATGACACAAGAAGCAGTTCGAGAAACACTAATGATTGGATGCCTAGGGAGCAGAAGTTGACAATAAGAGGAGTAAGACTGAAGATACCGGGAAGTAGAAATGAAGATATCTTATTAGATATCATAATGTCACTATTACTACATATTCTTACTGCAATGTAGATTTCTTTTAAATAAATAATATTATGATAGTTCTTACTGTAGCTGCATTATTCAGGAATTAAATTTGTATAAATTTTTCTCTTCGATTTTTGCAGTAAAATTAATAAAAATGTAGGAATACAAGAGTAAATATACTACATACTCTAAATATAGTCTCAAGGTCATTTTATACACATTTTTAACAATTTTTCATGCCAAACAAAGTGCATGTAGAGTCATCAGACAGCAATAGCATTATTATGTTAGATATATGTACAGTTTGTGTTTACTTGACCTCACCAATACTTCTACTTGAATTTAGAGCTGATGATAAAAAAATCACCTCTTTATGCTTATTTATATTTAAATACTTAACAGTAAAAGAAAAAAAAAAGAGGACAAACCATTAATACAGAGGGCAAAAAAACAATGCATTGAGTCAAGTGTGAAATTTTCTGTCAGTGGTACCATATTGACATTCAAAATGTTCTACACTTTTGGAGTATTTTAGATTATCAGATAAAGAATGCCCAACCTATACCGAAAATTCCAAGGTAAGAAAGTTATTTAACATCAAGTTCAAAAGAAAATTTTTAGTTAGTTAAATCTTTTTTAATTCAGAAAAACAATGTATATTTTTACTGCTACAGAGCAGAAAAAAAATGTCTTTTTGTGTAACATTTAATACTCCAGCTTGCTAAGTCATATATTTATATGTTCAACAATATTTTCCTAGCACCTTTGTGTAAATATATATAAGTGGATCTTGAAATATATCTGAATAATTAAGTCAATGAGAGTCAAAGCATAAAATGGCAGATTCATTTTGTAATTATAATTAACAGTAACATTTAACACTTCAGCTGGCTAAGCCATATACATTCAACAATATTTTTCCTAACACCTTTGTGTAAATACATACATGTGCAGGTTAAAATATATTTGAATAATTACAGCAGTGAAAGTATAAAATGGCAGTTTCATTTTGCATTTATAATCAAGAAAATACATTTTTTTCATAAGATTTTAAAAAACTTTAGGGTTTGAGAGCCAGACTATTGGCTGGTAGGAGAACTAAAAAAATATTTGCAATTATTATATACTAACCGTAGCAGCCAATATTTCATGAGGACAGCAATTTAATAAAAAACTTTTGCAGACACGATGACTGGAAAAGTGAAGTGTCTTTTTTCGAGAATCCTCTCCTAAAATGGGGAAGAAAAAAAAATAAATAAAAATTTTAAACATACTACATGCAGTATAGTCATTAAGAGGAAACAGAAATTCATTTAGAATCAAAATGTGCTACATTACTACATAAATGTATTTAGATATCAAACAGCCTTACGGTTACTTATTTAAGGTAACACATACTCCCACCTGACAAGGCAAAAACTGTAAAAATTACCCCACACCTATTCATCAGGATTTGAACCTTGAAGACGAACTACCAGTATTCTGCGATTTCATTGCTTAGATCCTGCTAACATTTAGCACTGCATCGCCAAATGCTTTCATCACTGATATATGGGCACTTTTCATAATCCTTTTATTACTCTGTTATTGAATAAAATGCATTTTTTCTTGAAAGAATAATATGTATGAATGAATATCATTTTCAGTCATATCTAGCAGAATTTACTTGGAAACAATTCTTTTGAAGCCATATTTACTGCAACTGTACAAACTATATGCTAGAAATAAACATACATATAATTTTTTTACATTCTTACTTCTGCAAAACTTTTGTTATTCTTTAGCCTTTTCTGCTGGTTGCTCTTTCTGTTCAAGATTTGCAAGAACTAACAATTCTCCTTTCTACTAATACACTTAAAATAAAATAATTTAACATCTAATATTCCAAAGGATTAGGTTTTTTTTTTTCAAAATCTGTGGCACAACAATAAACTCATACAGATATCAGAAGGTTGCCACTTTTACAATGTCAAACTATGAATGAAATATAACAACCGAGATTTGGATCTAATAATACTCCCACCTTTTGAGTGATGACATACACTTCATCCATCAAAACAAATAAAAAAAATACTGAGCACACAAATATCAAGACTATACAGCACACAAAAAGAAAATTAAGTTCTTAAATTTATACACTTAAATGACTTAAGTGGCATTCATGTAAGAAATCTAGATGGGATTTTAATTTGTCGTTCACTTCTAGTCACAAGAGTCTTAATATCCTTTGATAAATCTGGAGCTTAATTTTGGTACTTTTGAAACTAAACTGTCTTCACCCTGCATTTCAGTTTCATTTTTCTCATATGACTCCAAAGACGAAGATATTTTGAGGGAGAATATTCTCTGTATTGGTCAAACTAATTCTCCAGACATGATTTTGATATGAACTACTCGAATGTTGCCATCTTTTTCCAGGTATAGTTCAATCACGTTAGTGCTAGAGGCCACAGCACCTAGCATTTGTCATCATACTTGATGAGAACTATGTCCCTGATTTTTACCTGTTGGGAAATCGGCACTGTGCATGGACATTTCACTAGCAGGCCAAGATATTCACTTCTAAATCTCTTTCTCATTTTTCATTTGAACAAGGTCTCTTTGCAAAAACCACCCTACCATGATAGTGCAAGTGGACTGAGCTTTCAGTGGATCTTGTTTGTGGCAGCTTCTGTCTCCATGGTATTCCAATCAACTGACCTCAAGATATCATTAGATCCGACAAAATTGCCTCCCTCTAAGACAATAAATCTTAAGGCCAAGAAAAAATCCTTGAGTTGAAAGGGACAAAATCAGTTCCAAATGAAACACCCCAAAAACAGCACAGGTAAAAAGTAAAAATCCACGCTTTTCTTTTATCTTTCAAAATTAATGGGCCAACTAAATCAACTCTGACAATGTCAAAAATATGAGTATCTTTAACTCTATTTTCTGGTAGAGTCTGTAGTCATTTACTTCCGTTCTCCTGCACCTGACGCATACATATAAAGCTTTTCGAATTGTAACTCTACTTTTCAGGATCCAAAACATCTCTCAAAATTAGATCAATACGTGAATTCCTGCATGAGACATAGACAGATGTTTATCAATTTCTCCATAGTTTATGATTCTTCGAAAGTAACATCACATAAATAAAATTTTCAGAGTCTTTCCTTTCACTTGACATGTAAAATGCCTTTGCCATCTTTGAACATACTAACTGACTTCAGTTTCTTAATATCATCAGATGAAAAGGAATCATGTTGAATAAACTTCATAATAAAATTCTCAACTCTAGTCAAATCATAAACTTTTAACTCTCCATCTTCTCTTTCCTCTTTCGGTTATTTCCTATGAATCTGTGTATCTACCTGACCATTCTTAGTATTTTTGTGTACTTTGAAAAGTAGTGTGAAAACATATCACTAACACTGCTTAACGGAACTATGACTGCTTTAAATTTTCAAGTATTAATCTCCTCTTTGTTATCAAATGATATAGAAAGAGGACATTCTTCTTCCAGCAATGCCAACTCATGGCGGGCCCTTTCACCAATAAGTTTCATCGCAGAACATCCTCCTGATGGCATATCGGCTGGGTTTTCTGCACCCAGTACATGGTACCAATTTTCATGATCCGATAAGATTCTAATTTTTGAAACTCCGTTATTTACAAAAGGGCTCCAAACTTTTATGTTTTTATCCAAAACAGTGCTGTTGAAGAATCGGGGTCCATTAATATTCCTTTGAAATTTTGACCTTAAGGCTCTTGACAAATAAGGCTAATCGCATTCCAGTAAGACACACAAGCAATTCAAGTCATGGTATACTTGTTTTCTTCAAGGAAGCTGCTCATGCTTTCACTTGCAGTACAGTCACTTTGACTTCTTTATTCTGACTTTTCAAATATATTGCATTTGCATATGATCCCTATGAAGCATCGGAAAGCATACGGAAACTAAAAGATTTTCCTTCTGTTGGTGTAGCTAGTCTGGGAATCTTCATGGATGATAACAAAGACAATTCTTTAACCCACTTCAAGAATTTTCTTTTGATATCTTCAGGTAGCTTTTCATTCCAACTCAGCTTAGTTCCTTAGCTCATTTGCAAGTATAACACTGGGAGGAGTGTAAAAGGACAGGTGAAACCTACTGGGTCAAAAACTCTCTGTACAACTGATAGTACGTTTTGTCTTATTACTGGCAGATTATCAAGTCGACATTTGAGATGTCACAAAACAATGTATCTTCATATTTATCCCATAGATGACCAAGTACTTTCAATAGTTCACCTATTGTAGATATTTCACTGTTCAGTTCTGTTTGCTCCCACTTTCATAAATTAGTAATTACCATTAACTGAGTTGATTTTGCAATAAAGTATTCTGCTTCTTCATTCAAATTCACCGAGGTGACACAATTGTCAACATAGAAGGAATTTTTCAGTTTTGAAGCCACTTCCTTCAAAGAAGGCTCACACTGGTCTAAATAAGAGTCGAACACTGCTCCTAAAAGAAACAGATAGCACTTTAGTCTGAAGATTACTTTGCAATGCCGAAATTTTCTTATTTTTTTTTTGTTCTGAGTTTTTCCATCACAGAAATCTTAGGAAATCACGATCATGTCTTTGAACAGATATTTGAAGAAAAGTTCATCTAATATCTCAGATAATCAATATTTTTCTTTGTCTAAAATCAAGAAGCACGTAATGTACCAATTCAATTCAACCTTTTGCTAGACTGCTGTTAAATGATACGAAATCTTTTTGCTTGCATGAAGCATAAAATGCAGGTCTTATTGCTGTTGTACAATTATGTCTGAAGGCAGGTCTGTGATGCTTTTAACTCATTCCTCTTCTTCTGGCATTTCTTTTACTACTCCAGATTCGAGCCATTCGAACAGATAAATGCTTTAAAATGTATGTCCATTTTAATAAAAATAAATTCAGTAAAATCAAATACAAATAAATTCAATAAAACCAATTCTGACCTTGACTTTTTTTAAAAATCACATATGTTGTCAGCAAATGCTTGAGATTTGCAAGAACTAACTGTTCTCCTTTCTCCTAATAAACTTAAAATAAAATAATTTTACATCTAATATTTCAAAGTGTCATGTTTATTTTCAAAATCCATATCACAACAATAAACTCACACAAAAATCAGAAGGTAGACACTTTTACAATGTCAAACTATGAATGAAAGATAACGGTAAAACTGCATTTTAACTCGGTAAACTCGACGCCAGCCATTTTGCTCACACAATCTACTAGAAGCACAGTGGCATGATGAAAATTCAAAAAGCCCGCTTAAATACTATAACCTTAAACCAAAGAATTTGTAGGTTGTTTCCCTTACAAATTCTTTGCTTAAACCCTAACGATTTTCATGACTCCAAGAGGTTACCAGATTTGGCGCAATTTCGCTTCATTTGGCGACTGGCCCCTAATCTGCAGTCTAGCCAAGATAACAACTGAGGCTTGATTCTAACATTTTCATGCTGCTCCATTTATGTTCGGTGATTATTTTCGTGATGGCTAGTGTAACACAAAAATACTAATGCTTCACATTCAGTAATAGTCTTTTACTCATTATTTTGGTAATATTTACTATATAACAATGTGATATGATCCAAGAATTAACATTAGCATTTTCAATTAAAAAAATTCCAGAACTGATTACAAATGGTTTTTTTTTTTTGTCTTAGAAATGGTTCATTGGCTAATTATAAAAAAATAACTAAAGGCACTAATACTTCAGAAAGATGAGTTTTCATAAATGACATTTTAACAGAAATTGACTTGTATTATTTCATATGATGTGAAACTAAGTGAAAAAAAAAAGGAAGTGAAGTATGCAGCTGCACTATTTAAGTAACCAGAAATCAAATTTGCAAAGGATTACCAATATTCTCAGATCTTAGAAATTCAAAATTATTAATTTATACATTTGATACTTATGTACTTTTCAATCAACAATTTTCAACTAATAAAAACTGTGACATTGACAAACAATGCAATTTGGCACCAGTTATGATTAAGCATGATGTCACAACACACGCATAACATTTTGACTTTGGTTTTACAGAACCTTGATCCTCAATAAGCCAGTTTAGCATTTTGTGAACATAAATTAGCTATTTCTCTGTTTTTAGCCAGCATTCCAAATAAATAAATAAATAAAGACCTGCCTTTTACACAGAGAAGGCAGTGGAATATTTTCAAAGTTATGAGAAAAAGTTACACTGAAAACCTCAGAAGCCTGGCAAAATGGTGCAGTAAACACTATACAGCCCTATGCGACTGTATAGTGTTTACTGCACCATGTGCGGCTCTCTTAGGTTTGTATTTAACTCTTTCCGGCATGCTACCCTTTAAAGCTGGAATTTCGGGAGGGGGGCAGAATGGTAGGCAGTCTAAGAAGGCCTAGAGGAGTTCACAGGTGAAATTTTGTGAAGATAGCACTTATCGTTTTAATTCTGTGAGTGTGCCTGATGCGGGCATATTGAATGAATAGAGCTTTGAAAAGAGTGCTGAAATGAACATTGTTAGGAAGCACATAAGAGTATGAGATTTTGTCTATGATTAAAAAACACTAAATTCTGAATACCATAGCAGATTTAGCAATACCCAGGGCGGGCCATGGGTATTGCTCCCCACCTAAAAAACTTTTTATATAGAATATTAATAATTTGCATTTGTTGATGATTATTTAATTAACTGCTTGCTTGATTATCCTGAGTTATCTCAGGTTCATATATATTACAGTCAATTATTATCCCGAGAAAACTCGAACGAAGCAGAATTTGGCAGTACGATTTGTTTTATCACGGTTTTACTCACCCTGGATGAAACGAAGGGAAATATTCAGCTCTGATTGGCAGTTTGCCAAGTTTTGTTGGTTTCACGGTTCTTTTGGCGGGACTGGTCACATTTTTCCCTATTGCATAGTATACATCAGCTTGTGGATTAGTAACGTTTAAAGAAGGATGGTTGCATTGAAAAAAAGTAAAATAATGGCGATGATGCCAGATACCAACAGCAATGATTTTTCAGATAGTGATTATGAAGAGGTGGACATTGAAAATAGTGGAAGTGATTCTTCTGTATATAGCCTTATTGAAGACAAGTAATTTGGATTTGGACGATTTGTCGGCAGCTCGTCAGTGGTGTGCAATTAAAAAAATGAAGTTGCCACCTGCACCAGTTCAGTTTACTTTTACTGTCAGTTGTCCCTTGTTTCAAAACTATCATACAAAGACTAATATTTAATGTTTTTTCATTTGCCTGATATAACTCAGGATAGTAAATTTATATTAAAACTAAATGCTTTTACACCTGTAAAAAATTAAAAATTCAGCTTAAAACCTACGCATTTTGTTTTGTTTCGTTTCCTTGTATTTAACAATAAAATAAAAAATGTGATGATTTTTTTGCAATTTTTTCAAAAAAAATTGTATGAGAAGCAGTTAAATAAAGATTACTCCTCAAAGTTTTTGGCAAAATAACTAGAACAAAAGTTTGGCAGGATTTCTACAAACTTTCAGGGTCAAAGAAATATATATTAAGTACCAAATACTTCCATTAACTAGTTTCAAAAGGCAGAGAAGTCAGTTACATTATAATGCTCATAATCCTTTTAAGTTATTACTTTCGGACAATGTTAGTAGTTAGATGACAAAAATTTCATAAGTCGATTACTAAATACAGTAAACTTAATTAGTGTCTTTAAGATACATATATTAATTTTGTAAAAGTTTACAATTGGGTGTCCCTTGTTTTTTGGCGATTCTTTTTTGACGCCAAGATCGGCGCCAGGAAGGCACAATTTCAAGATGGCCGCTACACAAAACCAAAATAAGAAGTCAAAGAATTTCACAAACTCTGTGTCCATGTACACATCGACCTATTTTCACTTAAAAAAACATCAGAGAATTGCACAAACTAGTTATTGCACATTGCCCTGACTTTGTCCATGTGCACATCGATTTGTTTTCACTTAAAAAAACCAAGAAGCTAAAACCAAGTTAAAACTCTCATGGTAACCAAAAATGGGGTTTCATCGCCAAAACTGAACAAAATTTTCCGCCAATCGAAAAGGCACCCTATTCTACACTAGATCCATTAATTTTTTTATTATTTCATGAATAATTAAAATTTAAAGTTTACCATATTCCATATTCCTACAGTATTTTTATCCCCTTTCAGCAAAAAATAAATACTTTCATTTGATCACTGAAATAAAATTAGATTTAACAGCAACAATTCTGTTCGAACATCTCAGCAGATATTTCTACATGGATTCGTTAGTTCTTTTGAAGACAAATTTCGATAAACTTGTTTCAATAGTATCCTGACATAATTTTTATTTTAAATTTGATTCTACTAGCTGACAGTCTGAGTCAAATGCCAGAACGTTGCACACTCATGCATGATTATTTAATTCTTTCTTATACTGAACCTCAATGTGTATATAACATTATAATCACACGTTAAATAATATTATTTTTACATATTACACTAACCATTTCGTGAAGAACCCATCAATTCATCTAACATCCGCCGCATCTGATCGTGAGCTGTCATTTTCAAACACAATATAAAAAAATTAGCACAATAAAATGAAAGTTCTATTAACTCAACAAGTTTAAATAATCACAGAACACTTGCTTCACAGTAAATAACACATATGTTGCCATTTTCTTCTTCCTTTCTTTTCGTTACTGATCGATCAAGATCTTGGTCAAGCTTTTCTGCTATTTCTATGAAAAATACGCAGTTTTTTAAATTTTGTATCTTATTAATAAATCTGACAGTCTTGATATTTTAACAACATTTTATTCTAATCGTTTGCCAAATTAATGCCCAACATATTTTAAAAGTCTTTCGAAGAAAAGTAAACTTTGTGATATGGCAACAGGCAAGTTGTGTTTTCGACAGAGTGTTTATTGCTTAAGGTTTGTCGCGTTTGTAGTGCAATTCAGTTTGATTTTTATTTAAAAACGCTATGGCAAAGCATCATCCCGATCTTATATTTTGCCGAAAACAAGCTGGAGTAGGTAATTATATTTATTCCTTTTCTGCGTGTGTGTTGATTCTTTTAAATTGAGAAATTATTTTTATATTTATTGATACTCTTATATCTTAAATCGTAAATAAAGTGTAATATTAAATTTCTTATTTTTGAATTGTGCTGTATAATAGTTTTCATAATTGATGCTTAACAAAGTATCGTATGTCTTCATTACTACAATCTGTTTTTTGGCCGATGAGCACAAATAATAGCAATTTTCAGTCGTGAAATTTACATTCACATAAATTTAGGGAAGTCTCAGATCCTAAATTTATATCTTCATGAAAGAATATCAAGACTGTTGTGCCGTTTCAAGAAAATTCTCGTTGTTGTTCATAGCTGGTGGCGTAGTAAGCAATTTTTATTGTTCAACTTCGAGTTTTTCGATGTAGTTCTGTTTATGGTTGTCAATAAAATATATAAGTTTATAGAATTCGTCTTCTGTATTCTGTGCTGAGATTTTATTTCTGATTTATTACATTTAAAATTTGGCAAAATTCAGCTATAAATTGGTATCTATTTTAGAAGTTTGAGAAAATATTCAAGTATTTCGAAAGAATTCGATTCAAGCCCTCTTTAGAGAGCTCACACGTGGAGTGCTTTCATTTGAATTGCATAAAGCTTAGGCAACTCTTGTTGTAATTAAGTAATGCAGTCTTAAAAAAGGGTGCTCTTTAAAAAATGAAATATGTAGTATAGAAGTCTGTAAAGAAAAGAATATTGCATGCAATAATAATAATAATGTACTGCAGTTGGTATTAATTGGTACTTTACAGAGATACACATAATAAAGAGAAATTTCTGTTGTGTTAGCTTGCATTAAAGATGCATGCCAGACATAGCTGAATTTGAGCTCACAAGCTACATGTGGCTCTTCAGTCCTTTAAATGTGTCTTGCGATATAACAAACAGTAGTTTAGATTTGCAATATAACCCGAAACAGATATTTTGATAAAACATACTTTTTATCAATCTGAAATTTTTCCTTTCTAATTACTTTAAATATGTATTTTAAGTAATTTCAAAATATATATCATACATTAGTCATCAAAATTTAAAACAAAATGCTAATATTCCATTTTATACTGCCATGCAGATGTTACTTTTAGAACAAATAATGGTTGTCAAGATAGCTGATAAGCAAGTACATACGTTGGCAGCACACATTCGAAAGGAGCAGCAATATGAATAGTTATAACCTGCAGTAGAAAAAACACAGTGTATCTAACAATGCAGTTTTCATTGAATAAATTAAATGTCTTAAAGCCTTATTTCATTTCTGTGTGTTAAATGAGAAAATCAAACTAGATAATTTCTGATTATCCATATTCTCATAAATTTTTTTATGAGGAAGAAGAATAATCTGTAGGGCAATATTTGCATTTTTACAACTAGTGCATGCTGTTGAATGAAATGATTGTTATATATAAAGCATACAAATCCATATGTATTAAAATGTATATATTAATGTATAAGTTGGCTATTGTTTCACATATACTAAAAAATGTGCCAAAAACACAGCATTTCTACTCAATATTGAAACCAGAGTTTCAGATAATCAGAAAGGGCCCTAATTTGACATTTGGTATGTAAAAGCTCTAGGATATAATTTCTAGTTTTTTTGTGGCTATATATGGTGTAGAAAGAAGAGTTTTCAACTATGCAATATCATTCCACAGTCTTTCTGTTGGTGAAACATTAGGGTTATCTATATCTTCTGAAAAAGTTCTTAATTCTAACAACCTCAATATCATCAAATAATGTACTTCTCCACCGTGTTGCTTGATCAATAATTGCTCCTTTTCCTGCAGTAAAATGTTAAGAATGGTATCAATTTTGGAAGTTCTTGCTGCTGCTGTTGTTGCTTGCCTAAATTTACCAATGAGATTTGTAACTAAATGAATCAGTTTAATCAATAATGACAAATAGCACATCCATCCTCCTCCCTTATATTTATTTATTAATATGTCAGTGAAATAGAAAATAACTATTTATTAATATATATAGTCCGTAAATAAAAATAATAACTCAATTTTTTTATTAGTCCAAAGGGATTTAGTCCCGAAGGACTATTACTTTCGTTTTGCGTTGAATCACTCTGAATGCCCGTTTCACTTTTCAAATTGTTGCCACTAAATGTTATCGCTCTGCATTAAATTTTAAAAAATGAAAAATCTGCATAAATGTATGCATGTTTCTCGCATTGTGATAAAACCTAGAGCCATCGAATTTTGAATGACGTAATCCTACTGCGAATATGGGCATCTGGAAGCCCTAATTTTGAATTTGAAATTTGCTTTATTATCGATTTTATGTTTTGTAACATTTCAACGAATTTCTGATTAACAAACTAAATGATTTCAAAGCGAGCAATGGCAACACTGTACGGAACAAGAAAAACATTTTTATCTCCAGCGCACGAGACTTACGGAAATTCTAAAGATATGTTCATTTTAAAATGATTTTGCGATATTGATTTTAAACTGAATTTTATGGTTTGAGTACGTAGTACATGATATTTAATAAAAAAAGGGTAGCACACGAAACGTTAAAAAAACGCGCCTTTGGACGTAATTTAAAATCTGAAATCTTTCAGATTTTTTTTAAATTTGTTTTCAATTCACTATAATTTCATTCAAAATTCAAACTGTCTAACAAAAACTGGAGTCAGGGTTGACATGTTTTTAGTGACTCCAGCTCTGACTTCTTTAACTCTTGACTCCAATTCCACAGCCTTGCGTGAATTGTTTTAGTTTATTGTTTGTTTCACCATTAAACGATTCTTTTTGTATTAACAACATTAAAGCTTTTCCCTTTTCTATTTCAGATACAGTTAAATCCTTAACATGGTTGTTGTTATTATTCTTATGTAATCAATTAATGAATCTAAATCACTTATGCTTGTTGTTCCAATAGATACACTTCGTTGTCTTTCCCATGTTTAAATATTGGTTAAAAAGAATGAAAATTGATTAGACAAGAGCTTTTTGAAAACTATACAATTTTGAATTAAGGGCCCATAGAAAAAATAAATTGTCAACTCAAAAGAATTAATATAACAATATTAACAATTCAAATGAGAGGAACCATCTAAGAGCTAATATGAGCAAATTAACTGAAAAATAGTAATTAACTGGGAATTAATGAAAAGGAGAAATGGAATTTAAACAATGGAAAAGTAGCTATATAGTTTTAATATTTTTGTTAAAATTACTATATATAATTAAAACAGTTATGAATTGACTTATAGTCTGTAACTTTCAACACATGTAGACTGAATTTGTGTTGTCATCAGAGATCAAGTAGGCTCATGAACCTGTGACATCATAAAAATCACGTGATCTGTGGTTTCACATGCTACTTTTCAATTTTTCTCTCGTTACTTCAGCTAAAAAATTTCTGGCAATACCGCATTAGATTCTATAAATTGTCTGTTATTACCTGTTTAGGTCCCTGCAGCATTTACTTGTTAGCAAAAATGTCCTCTGTAAATAAGAAGTGTAATAAATGAAAATTTTGCTGTAAAAATAAATGAATTTTTCAGTAAAGGGATTGAAAAATTGGCTGAAAGATTACTAAAATTCATAGAGAATGAATGATGCTATATTAATGATTAAATTTATGTAACATTGTTTTTTCCAATATTGAAATTATCTGATTCAATCTTGCATTACTTTGTGACCAATCTGATGCATTAAAATTGATTTATAGTTAATAAAAGGCGTTAATAATGATAATTGAAATAACGGCTCTAGTGTAGAATTGGGTGCCCCTTGTTTTTTGGCGAAAAATTTTGTTCAGTTTTGGCGATGAAACCCCATTTCTGTTTACCATCAGAGTTTTAACATGGTTTTAGCTTCTTGATTTATTTAATTGAAAATAAATCGATGTGCACATGGACAAAGTCAAAATGTGCAATGACTAGTTTGTGCAATTTTCTGATGTTTTTTTTAAGTGAAAATAAGTCGATGTGTACATGGACACGGAGTTCGTGAAATTCTTTGACTTCTTGTTTTGGTTTTGTGTAGCGGCCATCTTGAAATTGTGTCTTATTGGCGCCGATCTTGGCATCAAAACATAATCGCCAAAAAATAAGGGGCACCCAATTGTAAACTTTTACCGAAATAACTGACAAGGTATAATTTTTTTATAAACACTGTACATTTTGGTTATATAGAAGGCAGAAATCATGGAGTGTCATTAAGTATTTTTTTGCTTACATATAAATTAGATATGCTGTAAGAAACATGCTGGGAAATTTAGATTGTAGGACACAGAATATATCAAATATAATCTTTCTGAGCAACAAAGAAACTAATGCACCTCTTTGAGATGATCAACTCTTTTTAGAAATTGCTGAAATATTTTCATCCTAGGACAGTAACAGGCAAGAACTGTACACTTCGTGAGCAGATAGTAGGCTCAAAATTTACGAAGATTTAGTGACCTAGTCCAGAAATAAAATTTAAATAATAGAAAAGAAGGCAATGAGTATTGGCAATTTTATGAATTAGTGAGAAACATTCATTTGACAATCTTTGCAACTCAGTTCCATTCATAAATAGTAAAAAAAATCAGCATTTTATGAGAAACAAGGAATTTCATGAGAAAGAACAAAAATCTATATGGCCAATATTTATATTTTACAATCAGAGCATGCTGTTGGGAAAATGACAGTTAAATATATAACATGCATAAATCTGCATGTACCCAAATGCTTGGAATGGTATGTCCTTGAATAAGTAACCTGTTAATTCAGAAGTCAAAACAACAAAAATCAGCGTAATATTCTCAATATTTTCACAGGACTAGTTTCAATGGTTTTTACCGAACCGTCATCCTCAGCTGCGAAACCGTAAAACCATCGACCATGGTAAAAACCATCGAAACTAGTCCTGTGAAAATATTGAGAATATTACGCTGATTTTTGTTGTTTTGACTTCTGAATTAGTTTCGTTCGGCGTGTTATTGTGTCTTAAGTAACCTGTTGTTATATGTTTAATTGAAAATGTGCTAAACACAGCATCTATCAAATGTTGAACTCAGGGTGCAGGATAATTAGAAAGTGGGAAATAATTCTTAATTTCTCCATGTGCATTATTGCAACATATTGGTGGCTAAAAGATGCAGAGGTAAAGTTGTTAAAATATAGTTTATAAATATTGCTTTAAATTATGTTTTTAAAATATTTATTTTTTAATTTGTTATTACATATTTTGCTATTTTAATTTTAGAAGCTACGATGTATTACTTGAGAAGAAGGCTCATATTAATCTCAAATGTGAAATAATTTAATTTGTATTTATGTTTGTAAAGAAACATGCACTAATTATCTTCCTTTTCTTTTTATTTTCAGCCATAGGACGATTATGTGAAAAATGTAAGTATTACAGTCTTCATTCTCAAAGTAATATAATGTATTTTGAATGATGCAGAAAACATATTTTTGTGTTTCTATTTATCCTTTTGTATTTTACCATATCCTTATTTTATTAGGTAGAATGTAGCTTATATTAAGTGCATTAAAATTCAGTTCTGTGATCTTGCCCTTCTGCTGAACTTTGTTTTCTGCAGCCAGATGAAATGTCAGCTACTAATATATTTTACACACAGTGCCATTTCAATACTGCACATTTTACTTTTTAGTAGAAATACGTCTTTTTAGTTAAAGGTGATTTTCATAGAAGTTCCTGGTTTAACTACACAGCAGTGTGCTTCACTAACTAATTGGAAAAAATTCTTTCATGTCTTTTCTGTCATGCTAAATATGGTAGCTCCAGCAAAATTTCAGTATCTTTCTGTAAAAGCTTGAACTGATGAAATTTTTTTATTCAGCTGAAAGGGACATAGTGTGTTTGATATGATGAAAGTGCATCACTGCTTTAAATATAATGTCAAGATGTATTATTGTTTAAAACAAGCCTAAATATGAGGGTGTCTTAAGACATGAAAGAAGTGAGCTGGTCATTAAGTTTTTTTAATACTGCAAGGCAAATTTCAAGACCAGTTATATGAGAGTTGAAGAAAATGCAAAAGAGGCACTCTTTCACCATCTCTTTCTGAGCTTATTTCTTTCTTTGATCTGATCACAAATATAGGACAATCTTTAATAAAATGCTCTTTTCCGCATCTCACACATCTTGATTTATAGCAACAGCCTGCCTGGATATGATTAAAACCCTGACAGCAGAAACATTGGATAGATTCCTGTCTGCCTTTATACTCTACGACATTTAATTCTGAGATCGCAAAGATATTTTTTGTAAGAAATTGTCTTTGAGGCCTCATTCTTTGGCAACGTCACTAAGTGTAAGGGAAGTTTAATAACTTCGCCTTTTCTTCTTCTTGGCATCTGTTTAATCTCTAGTACTTTAAGTCCTCAAGTTCGCTTTTTATTTCCTCTATTTCATTGCTGAGAAGCAGTCCCTTCAACACTATTTTAAGATATTTGTCTTCAGGAAGAATATATGAGTGGTGCTCAACTTCTAATTTTGTTAATAATTTAACAATCCCTCTGTAACTGTTAGAGTTATTTGCAGTTATTTTCACACCATCCCTAATATTTATCCCCATAAAGTCAAATTTGTGTTGCTGAAACATTTGTTTAAGTTTACTATAAGTAAATTTATTTTCTAAGAATAATTGGAGGTAATCTGGTGGGTTTGTTAGTAGCAGTATTAACTACTTGTGTAGTATTATCTGTGACTTGAGGTATGTCCTCATTTTCGGTAGTGTCCATAATTGAACAGTGCTATTTCCTGTGTATCACTGGTAGTTTCGTTGGTAGTCTTATTGATGTTGCTATTAGCCATAATTATTAGTGAGATAATTTGGGTTTGTGAAGTGAGCTTAACGTTTTTTAGCAGTCTGACGGTGAGTTTTGGTTCTGACTGTCTGATCCCTGCGTCTACATTTGGGAATTTCATCATCTGAGGTAAGATCCTTATTTAAGGTAATTTCCTCATCAGCACTATCTGTTGCATCTGAGTGTAGGTTAATCAGGCTTCTTGCTCTTTTACTATCGCCTAAACTTGTCAGAAAATTGTAGAATTTTACTTCAACATTGGTGAATGACCCATTCCAATCCCTGGTGAATTCAAGTTCAGAAATCTGAGTATGATTGTGTTCAACAAGCCTCTCCATGGTAGCGCATGAAAAGGAAATCAATCCGGCACCCAAAAGCGGAGTCCTACGCCCCGGAACAGAGCCCTGGCTTGACGACCTTCTCTGCAGATGGATGCGTAGGCGGATAGCGCTTAAGGCCCCTGACAATCGCCTGAAGCGAGAAAAAAAGCAGCCTTCTCAGATTTTTATTTAAATATTTATAAATATTTCATAGTACAGAATTGCCAACTCTCCCAATTTAGGCGAGAGACTCCTGACATCCAATCATACATCCGCCACCCGATTTTCAACATATTTCTCCCGACTTTCTCTTATTCATAAAATTTCTCACAATTTTTATGTAGCTTGGCTTCAGTACTTCATTATTTGCACCCAAAAAAAGTTATTTTTGGCATCTGAAAGCACTTGTTTTACTCTAGATGCATATTAAAAAAAAAAAAAAAAACTGAAGTCGTTTCGTCACTGAGATATGGCCGTTTCTCCTTTGTGTATGAGAGTCAAAAAATGTTGTGCCAGTTCTCCAGTGAGAATCGAGCACCACTGCAGGTCATCTGGCATATATTAGCCAATGAGCACAAAGCAAGCTTGAGGTTGTTTATTTCGTTCGTCTCGCCAGTGAGCAGCATAAATTCAGTGGTTTCCACAAACAGTTTAAGAAACTGCAATCTTTTGCCTTATGTCTGCGAAAAATGTTTAATGCTCACATACTTTTCAAAAATCATACACAAGTGACTTTCCTTCTACTATTTCATCAAGGAAATGTAATATTTCAATGTGTGTCATTTGTCATTGTGATTTTTTAATTTTGCACGGTGGAAGTTCCAATATTCTTAAACATGTGCATACACAAAGACAACCTGAGTTGTATTGTAAAAAAATAACTCAATTTTTTTGTGGAAAAAAGGACTAAAATTTTATTAATGCAGAATGAATGTTCTGCATGTTACTGGAGCGCCTGCCACTGAATGCATCGGATCATGCTGCAACTTTTTTTTAAAAATGTTTGCCGCCAGTAAAATCACTAAGAAATTCTCAAGTGCAAGGACAAAAACAACTTCAATTGCAGAAATGGGTTAAAAAAATTAGTAGGAAAAATGAATTTTCAGTTATTGATTGCATTAAAACAGTTCCATTCTGCCTCTCTACGGATCGAAGCAATAATACCGATGCAAAACTGTATCCAATATTTGTTCTGTTTTTTAATCCAGTGTTCAGATATAGAGTATAGTTTACCTTCTGTCCCCACTTTAGAAGAGATTCGACACGCTTTAATATATAGCACAGCTAATTATTAAAACTTTAAGAGAAAATGTAATTCTTCAGGATAATTTTTTAGCACGTATTGTCACACCAGTGATTGTAGGCTTTGAAGACTAATGTTGCAAGCATTAAAAAGAAATATATTTGCAGATTATGAAATGCACCTGTCACCTCTTAAATTTGGCAGTGAAGACGGGTCAGCTTCTTTACCAATAAGTGTGCCTGAACACATTGTTGATATTTATTATTATCTTGGAAAGATTGAACAATTCCAACAGGTGCATAATACTGAAATAAGAAAAAATTTGAAATATGTATATACACACTGGTTATCTAGAATCCTCAATCAGTGGAACCTACTTCTTACATTTTTTAAGGAAGAATTAAATGCTTCGAGACTTAAGATAAAAGCCTTTGTTCAAAGCTATAAAATACCTTAAGTAAATGGCGATGTAGTTTTCTGCACCTGTCAGCAATTTCATTGTCAATTCTCATAATAATACTACAAAATATAAGCATAAAGCTCTCCCACGATAAAAAAAATCACTTGACAAGGAACATATTTCAAGTTTATCTTGTGAAAAACGAATATTGAAGTTTTTGTCTTTAGACCTTAACAAAGTTTTTTGTTTCTTTGTGCGCTCCTTTTTGGTATGATTCAGTGCTCTTAACACAATTCTGCAGTGCAGTATTATATTATTTCATGTTTTGCAATCCATGATTAGTGATCTGGTTAAAGTATTATTGAATTATTAGGGAAATTGATTTAGAGTATTTTTCTATCATTATAAGGTACAAGTAAAAAAAAAAAAGAAGCATTATTTGCATTTAAGAGCCGAACTTTCAAATACACTCCTCGACATTGAAAATGCAACACCAAGAAGGAGTGGTCAGAAAGTGATGAAATTTGGAAAAAAGACAGAGACAGCAAACAGCAATAAGTGATCTTTATTTCAAAATGATAGGCAGAATACAGAGCGAGAACGGTGTCGGCTCAACAGGATGTAGGACCACCATGGACAGCGATGCACGAAGAAACACGTGTAGGCATAGAGTCAATAAGAGTGCGGATGGTGTCCTGAGAGATGGCTCTCCATTCCCTTTCAACCATTTGCCACAGTTCGTCTTCTGAATGAGGCAGGGGCAGAGTCTGCAAACGGCGTCCAATCACATCCCACACATGTTCGATTGGTGACAGGTCAGGAGAGTACGGTGTTTGCAGAGCATGTTAGCAGATGCGAGCACTATGTGGTCGGGCGTTATCCTGTGAAAAAATTGCATTAGGCAGCCCCTGAAGGTAAGGGATTGTCACCGGCCACAGTACATTATCTAAGTATCGTTGGGCCGTCATAGTACTCTGAATACGAACTAAAGGTAACCCGGAGTCGTAGGCAATAGCACCCCAAACTATTATGCCATGTTGTTGCGTGGTAGGGCGTTCCACAGTTGCTTCCAGATTTTAGATCTGTTTCCAGGTTGACGCCACACACGTATGCGGCGACTGTCACTGGATAAACAGAAGCGTGACTCATCTGAGAAAACGACATTTCGCCATTCTGTCATCCACATCGCTCCAGTCCGGCACCATTCTAAACGTTCGCATCTATGCTGTGGGGTCAATGGTGGACACTGCAGGCCACGTTCAACCAATCAATGGTAAATGGTTCTCGTCGACACGGGAACATCCAGGGTATCTTGCACATGCTGCAGAATGATGGTACAAGTGACTTGTGGGACCGCCATAGCTTGCCGGTGGATGCGTCGATCCACGCGTGCTGACATCACTCTGGCTGCACCTGCACCCCTCCTTCTTCCCACAGTCCCTTGTTCCAACCATGTTCGTCATAGCCGATGCACCGTGCTCGCATCCATATGGGTATCAGCTGCAATTTGACGTAAGGATCAGTACACATTTGCTGAGCTATGGCGCTTGCTGACTGGTTTCGAGCTCTTTTTGCCAGCACAACGATATATCGGTCATCCACTGCAGTTGGTTTCCTGGGATGGCCACCATCAACCATTCTAACAGCTGTACCTATGGTTTGAAAGGCTTTCCAAGCACGTTAAAGGACACTTTTGTTGATTCCAAACTCTTCAGCAATATTGGTCACACTATGCCCCTCCTTCAGCTTTCCGATCATTCTTCGACATGTGAAGTCATCCAGGTGATTTCGTCTAGCCGTATTTTACGAAAGAACTCACTTGCACTTGCAGAGCGAATGTCTTTAATTGCGTCTCCGTCCTTCCTTTTATTATAGTCTTTAATTGAGCATTCCAACCGCGAGCGTTTTGTGTATGCTCATGTCGCCTGTGACGTTTTGTTCTTCACATTTGCATACCCATGACCTTTTTACTGAATTGTGTGTTCATGTACTGATCCGAAGAACTCTTTTTTTTTTTTTTTTTTTTTTTTTTTTTTTTTGCAATTTCATGGCTATCTGATTAAAATTTACACTGTTGTTTAAGTTTTGCACACCAGTGTATATAAGCAGAAATGTAAGTCTGTCGTGCTAGATCTAAGATTAACTCAATGTTGGGCCAGACATTGAAAAATAGTCTGTCTGGTAAAGAAATTATTACATAAAAATTCATATTTGTGTACATATTTGTAATATTCAATTTTTTAGTTCTTTTCTAATACTTTTGTTTTTAATATATTGTAAAAATAAGGTTAAAAATTAGTATGCAAGAATGCCATATCTAATTTTTTATATTCTTGTTCTAATATTTTTGGTTTCATCACATTTTTACAAAATATGTAATAACTATTGGCTATTAAGTTGAGTACAAATTTTTTAACTTATCTATAACACCGAGGGTCCAATGTTAGCTGATTGTCTAACACCTTTCTGTGGTCTTCATGTATTTTGTTTTGAAGATGATGGTTTTATTTCAGCAGAACTATTTTCTGGTCTACTCTGTAAATACTATTCAGATATAATTTGAGAAATTATAGACAAATTGTATAGATCTTGTCTTGGTACTGGATTTAAGTCCATTAACATTTTTGAGCTGTTGTTAAATAAAACATCAAACCCATGAGTTAGGATAGTGTTAAAGATGGAGTTGTGAATGATTTTGTAAGTCTTGGCTCCTAATTTTTTTAACATCTTCAAATTATCATTCGTGTTAGCGGAGGGAAGACATATTCCTGGGTAAATGCATCATTTGCATAACCTATTGGTTATTTGTATTAAACATGCACACATAAAAAATATTAGATTAAAAATTGGTTAATATTTTAATTATCAAAATTTAGGTTATAATACTTAAATTCTAAAATTTAATGTAAAATTTAGACCTGTTTAAGAGAGATCAATTTTCTTGTGCTTGGTCTTTCACTTAGTTTTAAACATAAATTAGGATCCACTTTTAAAATTGGTCTGTACTTACTTTTGAAATATAACATGGAAGAAAATCCTTGTTTAAACAAACAAGTTGTGCAAAAAGGCAATAAAAATTTAATACCTTTATTTAAAATGTCTTTTTTTTTTGTTGTTGTTGTTGTTCAGCCAAAAGTTAACAAGTGTGTTATTTTTTAAATCTTTAGTTAGAGTTCGATCACAGGAAATTTCTATCAATTGTTCTTTTTCTTCATGAGGTAAAATTTCAGGTACATTTGAATAAAACAGACGTCTAATTCAATTTTCTTTTTTTATGATCCTAGGGAAAATACATGTTGAAAGTATTTATCAATGAAAAACGATGATTTTTAATGTTGGATGCTAATTCTTTTATTTTCAAATTATTTTCAATTGGGAAACTTTTTAAAAGTGGTAAAAAGCTTAAAATATTATTATCGAGTTCTTTGATTATAAGCTTGATTTTTTTTTAATCCTTGCATTTATTTTTTCTCTAATGGTAAACAAATTAACACTTTGTCTTCTTAATACTAAATTTAATTCATTTAATTTTCCAAAAATATCAGCTAAATATGCTAAACGTACCAACCATAATTCACTAAATAAACAATTTTGCAGTTCAAATTTTGGATGGCAGAGGAAAATTTGAATTTCTGATCAAAGTTCAATAGGACGATTTAAAACTTTGCCTCTGGATAACCACCTTACTTAGGAATGTAACAAAAGTGTTTCATGTTCACTGCCCAACTTTTGGCGTAAAATCGTAAATATTCTTGAATGCTTGGAATTTAATAAAATTAACAAGTTTCAAAGCTTGATTTAAAACAATTATCAGGCTTTCGGAGATTGGTTTGGCTACTAAAGCTTCACAATGAATGGAGCAGTGAGTAAATTTAGTTTCAGGTGTGACTGTCTTTATTTGAGAAATAACATGAATGTTTTCCTGTTGAAGCCCGAGCTCCGTCACTGCATATGGCAATGCACTTATTCCAAGGAATATCATTGTCAGACATAAAAATGTCAATTACTTTGAAAATTTCATTTGCAGTTGCTCTACTATGAAGAAATTCACAAAATAAGTAATCTTCAGCAATTAATTCATCTTCTTAAACATATGTAAACTAATAATTGAACAACAAAGTTTGTTATATCAGTACTTTCATCCAGTTGCAATGCAAAATACTCACTGTATGGAATTTGCCATTTCACGAATGCGTCAACTTACTGTATCATTTGATAATGGAATATTATTAAGTTCATTAGCCGCTCTTTCATTGAATAATGTTAAAATGACATCTTTAGCTTTTGGTAATATAAGGTTTTCTCGAATTGTGAGCGTGTCCAGTCTTGGCAATTCTTAGGCTTACTAAGAAACTAGCTTCCAAAGCTTTTTCACTTGAAGTAACAAAACATATCATTACTTGTTTCCTATTTTTGAACTCTGGTAATTTCCTCTTAAATTATTCTTTGGATTTATCTTTATTAAGCTGACATGCTTAGATTCAAGACATCTTTTAAGAAATGATGGTTTCATACTTTGATTGGATAATATTTTGCAGCAAACAACACACTGAGCTTGAGGGTCCATTTCATCTCTATTCCAAGTAAACCCAAATGATAAATAACTTTCATTATATTTGCTATGAATAATTTTTCTTTTCAATATTCTTAGTGTTACTAGATTGTCCTGGATCCATCAGCTGTGAATCATCATTTTTCCACTTAGTCAGTCCTAGGCATTTTTCCATTTTGAAAGGTTAGGTTTGTTTTATTATTTTTTCACAAACATTTAAATGCACAATATATTAAGAGTTCTTCAAAAACAAACGACGACCATATTCTCAAATCGTGTAGAAAAGTAAGGAACACAAAGCAACACAAAATACCTGCCGTTAGAGACACCAAATCCATGTAAAATTGTTATTCTAATTGAAAATAGAGCAATATAAGCATGGAAATGGTGGGGACATACAGTGTAGACATGCTAATAAATCAATCAAGGTGTAGATCATGTGATGTATTTTAAAAAATTTCTGAATCTTTTTCTAAATTATAACATAATAATTTCTGAATTATAAATTTTATTTGATTTTTTCTCATTTGCTAGTTATGATAAAATATATGTATTTTCTTAGGTGATGGAAAATGTGTTATTTGTGATTCATATGTTAGACCATGTACTTTGGTACGGATATGTGATGAATGCAATTATGGATCCTATCAAGGTCGCTGTGTGATTTGTGGTGGACCAGGTGTTTCAGATGCTTACTATTGCAAAGAATGTACTATCCAAGAAAAAGATGTAAGTTTGTTATAATTTTTATCATTTCTCATTTCATTGCTTTTAGTACTTTCACTGGTACTCCTGATCATCTGCATCTCCTTTCCCAAAAAGTCAACAGCCATTAGCAACTAATTTTTCAACAAGACATGAAAGTCAATAGCTCGTTTCAGAAATGTTGATGCACTAAGAATTCAAACCATTTAGCAAAATTAAAAATGCAAGAAATATCCATAATAAAACATGCTTTTATGTCCCATTCTCCTAATGTACATGACAATCTATTTTAGCTTCAAAAACACCAGCTTCATAAACTAAACATCACTAACAACTTGGCACTGTATTTACTGTCATTCTCCCACTGTACATAGCAATCTGTTTTGGATAAAAGAAATCAGAGACTTGCTCAAATTTTGCATCCCACTTAAATTTTATTCATGAAATTCAATCATTTAAGAGTTTCAAGGAATACCAATTTTTACATTCTCTATTCTTGAACAAAACACCATATTTTTGAAGAAATAAAAGGAAATATTGTTACAAGTTTCCTGTATAGTGCGACATGAAAATCTAGCGAGAAGATGCTGTGCCAGAAAAAACGGGCAAGTCTAGGATTGAGTAAAAGGCTATCTCGCTAATTTGGAGAGATATCAACAAGCTGGCAACCGATTTTATGATTAATTTTTGTTGCCAAATTTGGTGACATTTTATTCTGCCCCTATATTTACCGTGATAGGTACTCTAATTGATTTTAGATGCTCTGTAACCGTATTCGGGCCTCATATGCCTTCCAGGAATTTAAAAAAGCAGAAAGTACTAGAAATATTTCGGCGGCCGTGTTGAACATCAGAGACTATATAACACCAGAGAGAGCATCTGCACTCAGTTGTTAATTCAGAGTGACTTCGGAGAATTGAAATATCAGTGAAGGCTTTGTCTTTTGAATGCGCTTTGCATTGCGTTCGTTGTGTTTAACATTATTAGTAGTTTGAAGCATAACTACTGATTGTACTTTGTGATAGTTATGACAGCTGTACAAGTATTTCTGTGGAAAATTCCAGAACTCCGAAGTATTACTTTTGACAAAATAAATTTTATCAACCTATCATTGGACCTATGTGCATTCAATCTGTTACAAACCCATATGCTTACAACAATTTTTGGTGTCTTGAGTAGGATTAAAAGTCAGTGATAAGAGTGATAGAGAAGCAATTAAGATAGCTGGTGGCAGCCTTTGCTGCATTCAAAGAAGAAAGGAAAGCTGTTCGAGAAAAGATTGAAGCAGGTCAAGAGGAAATGAAAAGATAAATTATCTGCACTATAAAAAAACAAATTCGAGGCTATGGAAGGCAAAATAGACATGGTTGACGACAAAGCTGGAGACATTTAAGAAAGAGTTTCTGCCGTTCAACTACAAATCGAACAACATATTGATGACAGGATTTCTGTGGTGACCAAAGAAGTTGATATCTTAAAGAAATTCATGGCGATGGCAGGAAACAGTTCTTATGGTGTTAAATTTTTACTCATAGCTTCTCGACTCTCTCTAAAGCTATTTGCATATGATTGTAAGACCTCCTGGCAAAGACACAGTTTTCTGTAGTGGCGGATGCAAATGGATGGGATTCTCAAGCTAAGGCCTGCCATCTTGCTGCTTCTTTGAGAGCAGATGCAGAGGATATTCTTCAAACTGCCTGAAAACTAGAGTTTAAAGTAGACATTGGGAGGTAGAGATACATCCTGATGATCGAGAAAAGATATCTTTTACTACTGGACAAGGATTTTGGCACTTCAAGGTGATGCCTTTTGGATTAGATAATGTGCTGGTAACATTTGAACACCTCATGGAGACCGTGTTGAGAGGTTATTCTTATGTAGCCTGTCTGATACTTCATCACATTGTTATCATTGGGAAGGGTTTTGAAGAACGTCAAGAAAATCTTAGAAAGGTGCTTCAGAAACTGAGCCAATCTAAAGTTCAGTCCTGCTAAATGTAAACTATTCAGACAGGAAGTGATTTACTTTGGACGTTATCTCTGCTGATTTACTTTAGCCTTATCTCTGCTGCTCTGTCTATAGATCCAGAAAAAGTGTCACCAGTTAAGCATTGGAGATGCTCCGAAAATGTCCATCAGCTGAGAAGTTTCCCTGGGGTTTGCACCTACTATGGGATATTTGTGAAGACTTTCCTTCTATCGCAAGACCCCTTCAGAAGCTGACACAAAGCAAAAGTACTTGTGGACGGAAGAATGTAAGATTGCATTTAACAAACTGAAGGAGGCTTTAACGTCTGCTCCAATCCTGACATATCCTCAGCTCGATAAACCATTTATTCTACACACCAATGCGAGCAATGTGAGTGTCAGTGCTGTTTTGTCCCAAGAAATAAATGGCCAAAAACGTATCATGGCTTACTGGAACAAGTGCCTATCTAAACTAGAGAGAAATTACTATTTCATCAGGAAAGAGTAGCTTACCATAGTTAAAACCCATAGAGCATTTCTATCATTACCTCTATGGCAGAAAACTTCTGCTCCACATAGATCATGCATCATTGACCTGGCTTTTAAACTTCAAGAGTCACAAAGGTCCAATGGATAGGATATTGCGAGTTGTTAATTCAGAGCGACTTTGGACTATTGAGATATTAGTGAAAGCTTCATCTTTTGGATGCACTTTGCATTATGTTTTATGTTGTGTGTGGCATTTTTAGTAGTTTGAACTATAACTACTGATATATTTGAAGTATAACTACTGATTTTCATACTGTGAACACCTGTACGAGTATTTCTGTGGAAAGTTCCTAAACTCTGAAGTGTTACTTCTCATAAATTTTATGAACCTATTTCATTGGAGCATTATGCATTCGATCTATTACAACCCCATATGCACGTAATAATTTTAATTGAATAAAACAAACACTAGTCAAGAAAATGACCCCAGAATTTTAATGTGGAAACCAGCTCTCACCTGCTCCATGCACACACTTAAATACCATATAAATACATTTTACTGTATAGCTGCACCACATAAATACATTTTAGCAACGTCATAGGTTACCTGTTTAGGCAACACAGTGCATTGCCTCATGAATACTTCTCAGGTAAGTGCAAATAATGTGAAAGAACCAATGCAGAATATGAAAGCAGAAATAATCATATAATGTCCTAAGAATTTTTGTAAAATTTTCTTAATATTTATGTCCAACAGTATTGCATTTGTTTTAATTTTCTCTTATGCTCATTAACTCTTTTCGGACGGGCATGCCATATGCACATTCTCTATGAACATCTCTCACAGGTGACAGGACAGGTGATAAATATATGCATTTTAAGCTAAACCATTTTTTAAAGACCATGGTTTAAGATCGGGACCTTCAGTTTGGTCACATTCTGCCTTACTTTGGTGTCAGCTGTTGTGTTGGAGAAGAGGAAACTAATGTAAACAAACATAGCTAGTCTCTGTAACTCGCCAGGTGATATAAACATTCACATTTCTGATAACCCTTTGAATCCTTTTTTTGCTACTATGTAGGGTCTTTTAGGGTTACCATGTGGGGCTCTGTTATGCTTTGGATTGCTTTTAATCGCTCATATTTCGCATACTTTATTTTTATTTAGCAATGCCCTGACTTCAGTTTATTATGGTGATCAAGCGTTATTTATCAGAGGAAGGACATGAATGAG
Source organism: Stegodyphus mimosarum (assembly GCA_000611955.2). Classification (NCBI taxonomy): domain Eukaryota; kingdom Metazoa; phylum Arthropoda; class Arachnida; order Araneae; family Eresidae; genus Stegodyphus; species Stegodyphus mimosarum. Next base: position 51,071 of record KK121469.1, on the reverse strand, counting down.
AGTGATGATTCATTTTCTAAAGAGAACGATATTTCAGAGATTCTGATATGGACATTTTGTCAGAAAGTGAGCTCATAGAGTGCTTGCCTTCCACTTCCCGTGAAAGTTTGTTACTTTTTCTTGTAAATAGACATTATTCTAAAGTTTATTAATGTATTTTGTCAATTAAAACTTCAAAATAATTTGAATAATGCTTCCGAAAATTATTTCTCAAAGTAAGCAATTTTTCTTTTATATTTTCATGTAAAGGGAAAAGATTATTAAACTTTAACCTTTCTCTGTGTGGGTTTTCCCCTCCCCCTTTATTTTCGCAACTGTTGGTCATAGACATATACTTCCAGTTACGAAAAAATTTTTGTATTTTTTAATTAAAATATTAATTCGGTACAAGATGTGAAATTTAACTATTTATAAGTTCTTCCGCTCTCTATATTTATAGTTAGGAAAATTTTGTTATAAAAAATAAAACATTTTATCCCGTACGACAAAAATTAACCTTCACTATATTTGATATTAAAATTCGGAATCACATTTGACGGCCACACACAAATTGAAGAGCAAAATGTTTGTACATAACTAATATTAAAATATCATTTAGAAAAAGATTTCTAATGTTAAGAGATTATTGTAGAAAATATTGATCAGTATAATTCTTTTTTTTTTTTTTTCCAAAATGGAAGATGTTATTCACAGAATATTTTAGGAATTTGTATTCTAGAAAACACTGGCAGGCTTCAGTATCGGCACATAGCCAACTCATGTTATTTGCATTAAAGTACAAATATTTTTTATTAAAAATTAATCTTTTTTTGCTATTAACAGGTTACGATTCAAAAGTAATAAAGCTTCATGAAATAAAGACATTAGTTAAGTCACAAAAGACTATCATTTGAATAGCATTTAAGGCAAAAAAATCAACCTCATATTAGTGTAATTTATTTATTAACCAACCACTCAATGTAAATTAAAAATGACATCAAATATCACAAATTTTGAAATTTAATGTCTTGGTCAATTTTTGTCATATTGTCATACAGGAGTCAACATTTTTAGTTTCATTTCCTGTAATGAGTGAAAAATGTTCCTATATATAAAACATATGGGTCAAAAATGAATGGCCGCTAGAAATATATGTGTTTTATTATGAAATTTAAATTGAATTACATTATGTTTTTACATGTGATCTATACACATCATTACAAAATGATATAAACATGTTTATTATGGTGTTGCATCTAAATTAAATACAAATCTTTAGGTATTCATGTTTCAGCATTCATGAAATTAAGTTTTATTCAAGATCTCTGTTCAAAAGTGAATAATTTCACTATAAATATTTCACAGTATTATGCTTTATTAAATTTTTTAACATTTGCAGTATAAGGTATGTTAATGATATAAGTAGTAATTCTTTAATGAGCTGAAAAATGTGGTTGGATCTGTAGGAAGATATTTTAGAGCAACCTTCATATTTTTGTATGCTGAAAATATGAGATTATAAATTTGCATCTCAAGTATTGTATTAAATTTTGTGTTACTGAAAATGCTTTTTTTTTTCCTCTTTGCAGCGTGATGGATGCCCCAAAATCGTGAACCTTGGAAGTTCAAAAACAGACTTATTCTACGAAAGAAAAAAATATGGCTTTAAGAAGAGATGACATTTAGCTTTCTTTTGTCACACTATTTCTCAAGTTTCATTCTTCATAAAATTGTTTTTATTATTCAAATAAAGCTTTAATTTTATTTCTTGCATATAATCCATTTACTTAGTGCATATTTTAATACTGAATGCCAGTAGATTAATCTATCTTTTTAGCAAAAACTATTAAAAATACTGTACATAATATTTATTCATATTTTCCATAAGTCTCTGAATATTTTAAAAATTCATACAAAGCGTAGAAATTGGTAGAATTGAACAGGGTTTGCGGAAACATTTGTTTTTGGGGGGGGATAGTAAATAATAAAAAGTTAACATTTTTGTCAATAGTCACTGTCACTGTACAGAAATAAATTGCGTATTTCCATGACAAACTGTATTTATTTGCATGCAGGCAAATGTTTATAATTATATCACTCTTATTCTATGTGTCCGCTCTCACCAGAAATTGTAGTGTGCGAATTACAACACCATTAACTGCAGCATGTAGCAAATCCAAATGGATGCTGGAGATTTTGTGATGAATGCTGTTCTTTAATTGCACCAGAGCTACTGCAATACCCTCTGAACTTGGCATAACACTAAAGACAAAAATCAAGTCAGTTAAGTTTGGCGAGTAAGGGGCCACTCATTTCTAGACTGACTGCTAATTAATCACTCTTTAGTGAAGGTTCCTCTTAGGAACGTCTTTATTTGTGACATGAGAAGGTGCTCCATCTTGCACAAATGTTACTCCATCAAGGACATTATGTTCCACTGTCACGGTATAACTTTCTCCTGCAGCAGTTGCAAGTAGCATTTTCCAGTAATTGAGCAGTCTTCCAGCCAGCACCTGCACAGCACTTTTTGAATGAAAAAAAAAAGCCCATAATAATTGATACAGTGAAATAACATCAAACAGTTAAACGCGGTGAATGTAGGGGCTTTTCGGTGTAAGCACATGGGTTTTCCGTTGCTTGGGTTCTACAGTTATGGATGTTAACTGTTTCTTGCGACAAAATTAAGAAGCCATTGTTGATCATAGCTGATTTTCGACAAAGTCCAATTTGCTAATTCATATCACTTAACTTTGTCATTTGATAAGAGCTGGTGCACTAATTGCAACTTGTAAGGGTACAATTTTAAAATGCCATGAAGGATACAGGATACCGAAGTCTTCAGTATACCATTATATCTTGAAATATCTATATACTACATCTTGTTTGTTACTTACTGCAATTCATTGATTATTTTCTTAGTGTCCAGCTGCAAAGTCACATCAGAAGTATGGACCTCTGGTAAACTAGGTATACTAGTATGAAGGCAATGACACAAACTTCCCATTTCTTCAAAATATCATACCAGGGAAGTCAGTCTGGCAAGAGTGACTGGACCTGAACCTTTCTTCAATCGCTTTTGTGTCTGAAACCTTCAGTCAATGATTCTTCGCTGAGGTAAAACAACTTCACCAATACGGCTTTATCCGCCAATGTCAACATCCCAATTCAAACTTTATGTTCAAGTAAGCAGAAGGAAAAATCAGAAATGAAACTGTTAATTGTAAAACCTTACAATTTATAGGACTCTGGTTTGCATCTTTCTTGTAACTATATCTGTGAAACACCCTCTTTTCTTTCTTTAACCCCCCAAAAAAAATTCTACATTCACAAGAATTAACTTTTTGCAAACCACATTCATTTTTACCGATGTCTTCAACTAGCATGAATTTTTAAATATTTACGAATTTACAGAAACACCCCATACATTAAAAATGCTTTATTAAACACACACAAATGTTTACATTCTTTCAGGTTTATTATCACATTTTATACATTTATATCCTTTTGCTAATAAAAACATCTCTGCTGAATCTGAACGGCTGGCATCAGGCTTTATACGTTTTACCGAACTAAACAAATTTTGCAAATATTTAAAAAAACTATCAACATCTTTATTATCCCATACCTTGCACAAGAATGTTCCATCATTCTTCAGTGTTTTCACAGAAAATGTCAAAGCACTATAAACTAGGTTCATTATCGCTATGGAATCTAATTCACGTGTACCTGTTGCTTTAGGAGCCATATCACTTAAGATAACATCTGCTTTGCCAGTTGGTAAAAGTTTACATATTTCATCTTGAACTGCAAGATCAGTGAAGTCAGAGTTTTTTAATATGATTGCTCCTTTAAGTGGATCTATATGCTGAAGATCTACTGCAATAACTAAGCCTTTTTTCTTTTCATCTAAAATAAGATGCACAAAATTAGAATATTTTCTGAAATAAAGAGATTGTTCATAACTTATAAAATAAAAAAACATGTTTTTATTTTGTATCATATTAAAATATATATTTGATTTAAATTCCAGTGTTTACATGTTGATACTTATTTCCATGCATTATTTCTCCATAACATACCAGTAAATTTACATTATGATCATAACTGTATGCAATTATACAGACAAACAACAGTAAATCATACATCAATTGTAAATGTGATCCATTTCTCTTAAAATATTCTTATAGTTTATTTGCATTAACCCTCTGACCGGCCAGGGTTTTCGCTAAGAAAGCACAAATTTCCCAAATCTACTATGAGAAAAAATTATTTTCTTTATTTTAATGTAAAAATTCTCTTGGTATTTTATACCTGAATTTATGTACTTTTATTATACTGCCTTGATTTCTTTGACATATTTTAATATGCACGTATATATACATTCTTACAGATATCACAAAAAATATTCTAGGCCGTAAAGATATAACATTTCCATGATATGCTTTTGTGAGTTGTGTAATATTATTGTCTGGGATTTGCACAGTCCTGAATCTTAAATATTCTAATCTTGAAAAGCAAATAGCTTTCATTTTTTTCGACTAGAAAATCCCAGAGAGATGGTTATAAAATTGAAAAGTAAGGCTAAGAGGCAATGAATTACATTTGCTAATTTAAGTTTTTACGTGTTTTAATTTATATTAACATTTTGTAACAGGTTTGATATTAAAAGACATATATAGACATTAAGAATTAAAATATGGGGTATTAAAATTGTTCCCGATCTTCAACTTAGCCTATTAGTTATTATTTTAGAATTTTCCTAGTATGTGACCTTACTTCTTTTGACTTTCTCAACTTTGTATTCTCACAAATTTTTGCTACCAACATGCACAGTTAGAATGGGTTAGGGCCTTGTTTAGGTACCTTATTGCGAATAAATTCCTTGAATCTGATAACTTAGTACCTCAAGATTAAGAATTCTTCAAGCAGATTTTCATTATATTTGACAATTTATGAAGTTTAAATTAAGTATTTTTATTTCATGCATTATCACTATGATGTCAAAACCATGAATCTGCATTTTTGTTTTTATTTGCATACATTTTCTTTTCCCCCACCTTTGTTTTGTATGTTTACATTATGTGCGAGTAAACTCTGATGCTTCTGCAGCCAAAATTGTGATCCTTTAGACAAGGCCAAAGGTTCAAACTACATAAAATGCAAAATACAAATAAATTAATGATTAAAAACTACTGAAGTAATAGTTAAAATAATAATAAATAAAAAGTAAAAAATACTACTATTATTTCAACTAGAATTATTAACATACAACATAAAAGTTACATTGCACTTGGATAACAGAATTTAAGTGAAATCTATACGCACAGGGCTTCAGTTTTTAGTGATGAATATCATGCTACAAAGTGAGCATGAAATATAAGCTACACGTTACACTGTGTGATCAAAGTATTATTGCTAGGGAAAATCAGGTAGTACCATTACAAAGTAAGATCTTCAATCTAACCTCACCACTAAATTTAATATGCTAGACTCATTTTATTGCCTCAAACTACTTGCTATTTCCTATACTTGCAATCCTTATTGATGAACTATGTCAGGGCTCTAGATATTTCCATTTATAAGCAGTTGTTTTCTTCACTTTCCTACAACTGATAAACAAAACATCTGTCTTCAGTCTCATGCCCTCATCATCATTCTAGGCAATGATCAGTTACAACAAAGACTGCAGATGCTCATGTTGTAGCTGTAACTTGTCGTTATGCATTAATACTAATTTTGGCTTATGATATAAACTTGTTTGAAATGAAAAAACAAAGTTTCCAATGTAATATACTCATCACCATTTTCCTATACAATGTACTTATTCAGGAACACTCTGAACTTATAACCAAATTTTGGAAATCTCTTGTTTTGACTAAAAGATTTGGTTTTTTCTAATAAATTGCTTTGTTTTGGACTGATTTTATGTCCTTTATTACAAAACTGGAAAATAATACAAATATTATATAAATATTTATAATAAAATTACTGACTTTAATGTTTAAGAAAACTATATATTAAATAAATAAACTACAGAGGAACATAAATTTTTTTAGATGCCAGAATACTCTAAATTCAACCATTAAGTTGATGATTGATATTAAAACTTGTCCTGTAGCAAATTTTATTTGTTTCTTGACTTTGTTATTTTGTCTTTTGACTTGGCACAACTGTCTGAATGCCCATCTTTTTAAAATTCAACTTAAGGACTCAACTGTGTCTAATCCTTCTAACTCTGGACAGTTCATGGATAAGGAGCATACTGATGAATGTACTGCACTATTATCTTTTAATTCTATTCCTTAGTAAGCAAGATCAAGGCTAAAGGCTTGATGGCCAAATGTCTGGCATTTGTATAAAATATTAAAACTCATTAAATTTTATATTTGTTAGTAAGGAATTTTCCTTACTAGTGTCTTATTATTTTTTAAAATAATTTCTCTGAAATTTCACCTTAAGTCTAGAATGGCTATCTCTGTACCTTAAGAAAGATCTCTACAACTGAATTAGCTGAAAAAACAAAATTCACACAAATAGCGATACACAAAATATCTTCAAATTACTGATTGCTTAACTTCTAATATTCCATTAAACAATATTCACTAAATTCAATAATTTGGGCATCCCATTACACCAAAGAAGAATTAATACATCAGGTCTCTAAAATTAATTCCTATCTAATTTAAATCATCACTATTTAATCTAATCAAACACAATCTAATCTAAATCAATCAACAGTTATCCATAATACCAATTTAGTAACAAGTATATTAACTTAATCATCATTAATACCAAAAATTTAGTAACCATACAGGGATCAAATGTACACTCTTGCCACAGTAATCGATCACAAATTAAAGTACATTTTTCAGGTTCATTATTTTAAAGAGTCCACGGATTCTGAAAGACATTAACCATGAGGTGACAATATAGTAGTTTCAAAATGGTGGCCTGCATCCGGTTAGCATAGCTACAAGTGGACATCTGTCTGCAGGGATAGCACTCATGGGGTACCAAACTGATGTTAAGAAATTTTAGAATGAAATGTTTTCCAATCTTGCCAAACAGGAGGAGGAGCAAAATCTTCAGCTGTCCCTAGGGTGCTGAAAACCCTAAATACACCTTTGCCTGCATCTGACCCTTAAACCATTTTTACGCAGCCTGAGAATACATTTCAAGAATGTATTGTATAGTGCTTAGAGGTTTAGAGACACATGGATTGAGCTCATTTGCATGACTACTATTGAATAAAAAAGAGATGAAATAAACACTGTATAACAATATGCCAGACTAACGTGACTGATTTAGTATGTCTTGTTGATTATTTTCAATAGAAATCTGAAAGCAAAGAATAAACTTAGAACTGATTTGTATGCTTGTATTAAAGCTTTTAAAGTATAAATTGCAATTATGGAAAACTAGAATTTAATTTTTAAAAAACATACATTTTAAATATTGTTCTATTATTTCAAATGAAAAATCTCAAGAATATGGAATAAAAAACAGCATTATTACAAGAATTTGAAGAAGAGGTTTGCATTTCAATTTGGCATTACACATTTTCAGAATGATTTTGGAGTTGTTTATGTAAAAAGTATTTTTTTTAATGTTCAATATGATAGCCTTTTTCCTGAACTTCCAAGTTTGTATCCTCATTTTCATCATAGAATGGAATTTTGTAAAATTTCCATTGCTCTTACATTACTTTCCAGTAGAACAGAATATATAGATCTGGGACAATTGATGAAATTCAAATTGCGTTTTTCATGTCTCGAAAGCCCGGCTTAGGATATGTATTAGATTTATATATAGCATTGTTTTAATATAGGTATTTTGACACAAAATTGGACTTTTACTGAAATGACATGCCAATTTTTTTCCATATCTTGATTTTATGACTCAAATTCTGCCTAAATGTTAAATTTTGTAAAATCTGGTCTGAAATTTATGGAGAAATTTAAAAATTTATCTTACCTCAATTTTTTCAGTTTCCGCCAAGAATTATTCACTTGGCGAACTTCTTAATTTATAGCAACCTATTTACCTTTCCTTTTTTTAATTGTGCATGAGTTGAAAAAAGGTCACTTTCATAACTTTCAAATAATTTTAACAAAATGTGTAAACCACATTTGGCATTATTATCGCTTGTAACGAATATGCCAAATTTCAAAACATGCCAGTATGTAAATTCACGCATATCTTAAGAAATTTTGAATAGAAAACTCTATTTTTTGCAAGTGTGCCTAGAAATACATCTACTTTATGATGATGTTAAAAATTTTATAGGTTATAATACAAAAATTTTTTCGAAAAATTTATAAAAATTATTTTAAAAAAAGTTGCATGTTCCTTCCTCTCTTCAGATCAAAACACGACTAGAATCACCATTCAGATTATATATGGACTCATCAGTAAACTATACTTGGTCCCAGTTGTCTTAGCACCATTGAACATGATGACAGCACCAGTTTAAATGGGTCCCTCTGAAAGGTGGAGTGAGTGGGGCACAAGTCATTGGTTTTCTCGCATATTCAATCTCGTGAAGCCTTTGTGCAGCAGTAGAACAGCTACTTCGTGTTCCTGTGGCTTCCCTAAAGGTCTAAAACCAAATCTCCCATAGTTGCTTCGCGATTTCTTCAAGCGGACCATGACAGAAAACGGTTTTCGATGGAGCTGTTGCTTTTGGTCGCCCTTGACCAGCTGATTATCAACTGATCCAGTAATTAAAAAGTAGCTACAAACTGTTGATATGACACTTTGAGGGATATTCAAATCTTGGGTGATCTCCCTCGATTCTACCAACTGTTTGGCACTTTTGACCTTCACTTACATGATGCCTTTGAGCCATGACTACTGAATCTGAATCACTCTCAGAAACCAAATTCATTTTAAACACCACTACAAACCAGAATTAACATGAGGTCATTGTGCACCCTATTGTCAATCACTGAATCTGCATATTTCCAGTGCTAATATATGCACAGAAGTGCAATTTAGTGTGCAGTTGTATTTAATTAACTTAAATAATTATGGCACTGGGCATTGGTTGCAACATTAACTTAGTGAGTACATTCTTTCTCATTATTCTTTAATTGTGATGACCAGTGTAATTCCATTTATAATATATGTATATATATATTTGTTTGTGATATAGTTTTATACAAAAATAATGCATATTGTCACTTATTTTTCCTATTTTGGTTCATTTATAAATGCCATGCACCAGAATGTAAAGTAGCACTAGGAAAATAATTTTACCTCTACTGCCAATCATTCACTGGCATGTAGTCATAAAATTCTATGGTTAAAGACTTAGAAATCAGTGTGATATATATAATCATCTTTGATTACCTCTTTTAAATCACATTTCTTATAATAAGTAAGTTGGCAAATGTCTACAATCTATTTCAGTATCGGGGTAATAACTATCAACACAACCTCATAATTAACAGCAAATGTATTAAAGCCTCCTGAATCAGTGGGATTATAGTAATAAATTGTAAGGATTCCCAAGAAAGAAAATACTATTTTTTTGTGGAAAATATCCAGTTTTTGTTTGCTTCAAAACTAAAGGAATTCCTACAATGAACATGTATAAACTGAAACCTCAGTTTTTGATTCCTCCACACATAAGAACAAGCCAACTCCCTAGGTTTAATGACATAAGGGGGAGAAATAAAAAGTCTACACCTTTTCTTCTTGAGTAATAGTTAAAGACTCCTTTCTGCACTGCACATAACAATTTACAACCCTACACAACACAGCTGCAAATGAAACCTCGTTTCTCTTAATTCTTTTTCTCAATTAGAGGAAGAAATATACATTATACAAACTCAGATTTAAAGAATTTAATAATTCATTACTAATTTAAATTCTTAATTATTAGCAATCCGTAAATTAATTTAAATTTCTATCAATTATATTTTATACATGTTAATATCCACTTATCACAGTTTTGATGGCTACAATTACCTGGGAATGATTATTCTTCAAATTACAAATGCTATTATTTCTTTAACCCCTTTTAAATTACACTAATCATTAGTGAAAAATTTTACTTTTAATGTAATAAAGTTGTTGGGAAAAGTTTTGTACTTTCTTTTTAGATGCACTGCTACCGAAAATTCATCGAAAAATATTCATCAGGCAAAATAGTATGTTGACAAAATAGTTATGCGGCAAACCACGATGTCCCCTAAAAGTATTTATGTGGCACCCCAGATCTATGCATAGCAAGTATCTATTTTGAATATTAAATTTATACAATTCTCTAATGTTTTTCTTTAAACAAAAACAGACTGCACAAACTTTAAACTGCACAAAAAAGAAGTATTTTTTAAAGTTAAATATTTTACCAATGTTTCTTTAACTTTATTGATTATTTATTCTTGTAGGGAATTCTTAGACAGCTGCCATTTTTAAAATGGCTCTTACCTTTCATGCATTAGCTTGGCAAAAAATTAGTCAGCGATAAATCTGCACATGCTCTCCAAAGTCAGCGATGTGTTTGCTACTTCTCGGTGGAAGTGCGGATAATCAGAAAGTTTAAATCAAAGCTACACACACCAAAAATAAAATCTCTTATTCATGATGCTCTTATATTAATCACTAAGTCATTTGGGCCAGTGGCAGTTTAATAAGTTCAAATAATATTTATATTATTCAGAACTTAAATTTGTTTATTTCTGAAAACGTTTGGACAATTTCAAATATTATTGTAAGCAGGGCCAAGACGAGGGTGAAGCAGGTGAGGCACTTGCCTCAGGTGAACAAATAGAAGGGGTGCCAAATTAGCTATTCGATCAGAAATTTATTTTTAAAACTTATGATTTTTAACGTTTAATTTTGGAATACATCAGTGATTATTAAAAAAATTTTGTATTATAAACAATCCAGCTAAAAAAAAAAACTAATAGCATTAATTTACTCTTAAAAGACATGAGCTTTCACAGTAGTGTATATAATATTTTCAAACATTAAAATTTGTTATTGAAAGTAGCTTTAAGGAACTACTTATACTTTGTGTCACAAATGCCTTCCGGAATAGCATCCGAAGAATAAACAAGTGTGATTGAAAATGAAATGTAGCATATTATTAGTTACTGCAGTTTTTTTTTTAATAAAATTTTCAAATAAATGAGGCGCATGAATCGAAGTTTTTGGCTTGTATTCACACTGATATTGTGCGGGAACTGTATGGATTGTTTCATTTAAAGTTATTGCTGAAGCAGATGCTGCAGGATTAAACCAATTGATTCATTCTTTGTTAGCTGGGATGTAAAGATATAAGGTAAGATAAATATTTTTTTAATAATTCAATTGTTTATATTGAAAGAATAAAATAATTTTTTCAGTTTTAGAGAACTAAAAAAGGAGCTTTAAAATTTTGAGTACATTGTGGAAGATTTAATACACACTGTTCTGGCTAATTCTAAGTAATTAATTGATTTTGATGTAACAAATATCTTTTGAAAAATTTAACTTTGCTCTGTTGGCTCTAAAGGGATCGATATAAAAATATATTTAAAAAATATGCTTCTTGCTAAAACAAATTTAAGAAATACTTATTGCTCTGAATAAAAATTAATGTAAACACCTGTCATAGTTGCGATATTTAACACACAGAAGTTTCTTAAGTTAATTGATGAATCTCAATAAAAGTTAATTTTAAAATTATGCTTTTATTGTCGAAATATCATGAGATTGTTAGAGAAAAATATGTCTGACAGCTATTGTCTGGCATATTTAAATTAAATGGCATATAAGTTTTTGCTCAAGCTCAAATAAACTTTCCGTCAAGAGTGGATAGCTTAGCTGATGAAAGATTCTGTGAATATAAAAGACTGATTTCATTGATTAATGTATTATAATGATGCTCACGACACTATATGCTTTAGAAGCGATGCTTTCGTGGAGGATAATCTCTTACAACTGTCTGATATTCAAGGTACAGAAGATTAAATACAGTCAATCCAATTACTACAATAAACTGTTTGAACAAGTTGCCTATGTTACCCCTGGACCACTTCTGAAAGCAAATATTAATGGAAAGTGGAGAAATGTAGAAATTAGTAGTTGTTAGGAAGAATTTCCACAATAAAAAATATCTCTTTAAGTGCTTAAATTTTTATGTTTGTTAATCTGCGTGGAATTTAATACTGCAAGAAATTGAAAAAGTAAATACAGTCTTGCAGTCAAAAACTATAACTGTCTATAAAGCTGCACACTTAAGAGAGGGGCTATGTCTTCCATTACAGGAAATGAACAAAAATATTTCTCAACGCATTTTTGAAAAATGTAAAACTTCAGCTTTACAGATAAATATATCATCAGAATTTGAAGAGAAACAGAAACGTTAATAAATCAGATTATGAGAAATCAATTGATGTAAATTGTAGTTTTTCAGAAAAATATATTTTTATAGAATTTAAAGATGTGTTCCATGTTTTAATTTCACAATTTAAATGGTGATACGAAAAGCTTAGAACGTTTAAAAATAATTCATGCTTATAATTTAGTTCAGTCCTATCCTAATTTGGAAGCATCGTTAAGAATTTGTTTAACATTGCCAGTTAATGTAGCTAGTGGCAAAAGAAGCTTTAGCAAAATTAAAATAATAAAGAATTACATGAGATCTTCACTAGGCCAAAAAAGACTTTCAAACATGGCCGTTCTCTCTACAGAACATGTATTATGTAATCAACTAGATTTTGAAAAAAATATTGATGATTTTGCTTCTTTAAAAGCAAGAAAAATTAAATTATAAATATGCTTGAAAAGCTTATGCCATAAATTTTTGAGCAGTTGTTTTATTTATACTACTTAACATTATTTGTCATTTCTCAAAATGTATATCTTTAATGTTTTCCATTTCAAAATTGTTAATCATTATATATGTTTCATTTTGTAGAATATACAAAGTTACAATTATATATTATTGTAAGAGTTACTGTACTTTCACTTGAAACAGTTACGTTTAATGAGTATAAAATATATATACTTCATTTGTTCTTTATGTTTAAATATTTGTATACATGTGCAATAATGCATATATATATATATATATACACTCACTTCCAAAAGTTAAGCATGAAGATGTAAAATGCAAAAAAATTAACAAATACTGCTTTGATTGACACAAAATTCGGCAGGAAAGTAGCATATATATTTAGGCATAAAACAAAATCAATAATTATATACAGAAATGAAAACAATATTAAATTTTTGTAAGTTATCAGATAATGACATACTGGAGACTTAAACAGAATTACGTATAAAGTGAAAATAAACAGCATTAAATGAAAAAAAAGGACATTAATAAGGTATGTGATCCCCTCATCTATATACGAAGTTTACACCTTATGACCATGCTTTCAATTAGGTGGTCAACAACCGCAAAATTAAGCAATCGTCATGCTTCTTGTAGAGCAGTTTCCAGCTCAATAAGAGTGGCCGAACCGACCACCTCCAGCCATTCTTATTGAGCTGTGAAACGTGAATATACAGCACAGCCGAGAGCATCCCAAAGATTTTCAAAGGGATTAAGGTCGGGCAAATATGCTGGCCATGCCATACGCACAATTCCTTCACTCTCCAGGTAGTCATCGACAATGTCAGCTCTATGGGGATGTGCGTTATTGTCCATTAAAGCAAAAGTAGGGCCAACTGCTGCAGCGTACAATCTCACAATGGGTTCTAGGACTTCATCTCGATAACCGGACAGCCGTCAAAAAACCCCGTTTAAAGATGTGCAGGTCGATGCGGTATCCTAATGAAATCCCTGCCCAAACCATAATGCTTTCGCCTCGGAATGCGTGATGTTTTGGGACTGATTGCGTGTTCATTGTTCACGCCATATCCTTATACGCTTGTCATCTGGCTCCAGAACAAATCTTGACTCATCAGTAAACATGACATTGCCCCAGTCAGACACATTCCAATTGATATGTTTCCGGCATCACTGTAATCGTGCCTCTCTTGGCTGGATGGATATAGGAACACAAACTCAAGGTACCCAGGCATACAGTCCACTTATATGTAATCTTCGGCGTACAGTAGCTGCATATATCGCCTTACCAATGCAAGCCATAACCATAGATGTCACACGTGTGAAGGTCGTTCTGTGACTCCGCTTGGCTACAATAGCAATATATCGATCTTCCAAGGGGATTGTAACCCTTGGGCGACCGGCTACAGGCCTTCGGACAACTGTCTGTGTGGTTTGGAATCGTTTCCATAAACATGAAATTACAGAATAATGAACGCCGAAGAAAAGAGCAACATCTGTGATCGACTGTCCTGCTTCAATGCACCCCACAGCACGCCAGCGCTCAGAATCTTCCATTTGTCTTCTGCAAGTCATAGAAACAAATTGGACGAAAGTTTTAAACACCTTCTATCAGCACTTACAATCAACTTCTGTAACCCTTCATAAAGCTGGCTTCTTATAAGACTGCCTTTTTTGCATATTTCTTGACATGAAAGCGCAATTGGCTGTTACCTAACATATTTACATACTTTTACTCTGTAGCGAATTGCATCGTCTTCAATTCTGATTGGCTTCTGGAAATTAGCATTTTCCTCCCTGTGCTTAACTTTTCGAAGTGAATGTATATTTTGCGCGTGTTTGTATAATGTTATGTTTTCAATCATTATTTAATATTATTTATTTATTCTTCCCCCCCCCCTCCACAAATAGGTAAGTAAATAATCTTGTATTGCATAGAGGGGTGTACATTTACAGTTTTGCTTCAGGTGAAAAAATATGTAGGCACAGTTCTGATTGTAAGCATCCTTTGTTAGCATGAAAAATCTGTAAACTAATTTTTCCAACGTAAGGTAAGTGAAAAAATACTGTAATGGTAGAAATGTGCATATATCAGCAATGCAGGATAAGACAGAAGTCAAAGTGTGAAATAAAGTGAACTTTGTAATTAGTAATGAAGATTATTTTCTTTGTTATTTAATTTTTTTTTAAATTCCATATTTACTTGAATTCACTTGACTTCTAAATACTGAATTTTAAATATGAATGTATACCTCTTTAATATAACATTTCACATCTTTATATTTCATTCATAGACTATTTATTTACAACAGAATTTATTAGTCTGAATTAACAGCAACCATAGTTTGTAAATATTTTGCTAAAACAAAAGATTCAACAAATAGCTACAAATATTCAAGTAAAATATACCTATTTAATAAATGGCCAAGGAGTATCTAATTAAAAAAATGGGGAATAATGCAATAAACTCTTAAAAGCAGTATTAATTGGTACATTGTGAAAATTTCATTTTACACAGAAACATAAATTTTTGTTGATGTAATGATAATATTAATCAATCTAGATTTGTTGACTAAATGTATTATAATTTTCAAGTAGTTTATATTTTAGGGTACCTCTTGGATTATCACCAAGTTTTGTTTTATTTATGGTAACCTGAGTTATTTACATTGAATGTTTTGGAAATCCTATTATGACGTAATTGGTTGTAATGCATGATTGCTCAGAAGATATTTCCCTGGGCTTATTTCTGCGTTGGATGTCACTTAGGAAGTATGTTGCTTATTTTGTGATTTACACCGTAACATAGTTGCCAGTGGTAAGATTTACTTGAAGTTTCTATACGATTTGGAATGAATAGGAAAGAAAACATTGACTGGCATGTAAATGAAGATTTAAATGGCTTTGTTCACCTCTCAGTAAATTACCCAGAAAGATTTAAGAATTTTCAATCAGAGCTCATATCAACACTATGGAAGGTATGTGTGTGTATGGGGGGGGGAACTTAGACAAGCGCACGAATATTTATTATCCCCGTTCCCTATAATGAAAAAAATATTTCATAATGGCAAAAACATAACTGCCGAATTTCCATGTTAAATGTCAGTTATCTGAATTCTTATACGATGAAATTTAATATTAGCTAATTAAACGCACGTTCAATAACAATTAATTAGTATATTTTTAAAAAAATTATCCTTAAGAGAGAGCTTGCATTACTTAACCTGCAGAATCAAGTTTCATTTTTCGCACAACAACTTGAGTCCATGATCCTGGAGCTGCACCACAGTCTATTACAGACAAACCTGGTCTAAGGATTCTGTACTTCTCGTCAATTTCTAGTAGTTTATAAGCACTTCGACATCTATAACGATCATACCTACATTTCTTTACATATACGTCATTTAATTGCCTAGTTAGCCATTCTTGTGAACTTTTGGATTTACCTTTCAGATTATCAGGTATAGTTTTTCTCATCGGAGAACTTGAACTAATTTGTCTTACATGATGCAACAAAAATACCTGTAAGTTTTTCCGTTCGCGTCTAAACACCCAAAAACTTTGCTTCAACATTGCAAATTTTCAGACGACAACAATATTTATGTTGCCATCCCTCTTTTAAGCAATAAAACACGAAAATTTCGAAAAACCTATCAGACATACGAGCGTACGCAATGCATGATGAAAACAAGAATTAAATAAAAAAAATTACTAATAGATAGAATTGAAAAGCTGCTGAATTTCTTCTTTATTTAAAAAAGTGGAATAAAAGTTTTATAATTCGACCGCCTCATCTGCTACCATGAGCGCAAATACGCATGCGCCATTCGGACCGACTTATTCTGAAAATAGGGTGGAAGGATGGAGACATTCTTTCCCTCCATTCTGTTTTTCCGGAGAAGAGAAGACTTTCACGTCGCAACAAGCAATAACGCCCCTTTTGGAAGAGTCCATATCCTTTGGCAGAATGCCAGCCAGGGTTGCGTTTGAGACGGTTAAACTATAGCTTACCTGTTATAAGGACAGGCAAGGGTTTTGATGATACGAGGGAATCCATAATAAACTACTGCTTTCTAAATAAATAAATTGACAGTTTCAGAAAACAATCAAAACGCATATTTAATTATATAAAAAAGTATTTTTATTAAAATTTAAATACATCGAATTTCTAACTTAACTAATCAGAAGGCTGGATTTGATGCATTTTAAAGAGCTTGTTAATATCAGGCTCGATTTTACTTAAAAACAATCGTAATCGGCGCGTTCAGTAACATGGAGCCGATTTCTCTTTTTCGTACCAATGTTGCTACAGCACTAAATCCACGTTCTGCTAAATATGAAGATGGGAATGCTATCAGAAATCGTTGAACAATCGACCATATTCCTGAATACAGTTGCGAAATCGACTTCTGCAGCCAAAATTCTTAGTAGCCATTCTTGAGTTTAATTTTTAATTCCTCATTTGCCGTCAGTTCTATTAGTTCTTCTAATTGAGATGACCCTGCTGTGTTGACATTGTAAAAAGGATCCAAAACCCAGTCTGGTATGTCCATGCTTAAAATGTCCTGGAATCGTTCCTTGAAGTTATTGTAGAGGTTTTTCAAGTGTTTATATAACTGCGGTGCCGAACACCAGGGTGCCTAGGTTCTAAGAACCATACCCCACATCGAACAGGTAAGTATAGTTACGAATATTGTGAATTGTAACAAATGGATCTTAGAGATCATAAACTTATAAGGAAAATACATAATTATCATGAAATTGTACTTAATATTTTCTAAGTAGATGTAAATAAAAATTCATTATTTGTAGTAGAAAGCAGGTCAGGCACAGAAAACCTGTAAAGAGAACATACGCATGGCAAAGAAACAATAATAGGCAAGTGCGAGACTTTTAGTGCCACTAGGTGAAATACGGGTACATAAACATACTGATTATGAGATACAAAGAACTAATATATACATGTTAAGTTATAATACATATATTACCTAATACATAATTATTAAACTAGATTATTACACATGATGGCCCTAGGGCGCTTTATATACAATGGGTCGTTACAGTCATAACTATAACTGATAATCACAGTATTGTTAATTAACTCCTGCTGCTCAAAAAATTTCCGCGCAAGGCGGCTGTAGAATATTTTAATTTCCTCAATGTTAAGCTCCTTGTGGAGCTGCTTGTTTCGAACATACCAAGGGGCATTACATATTTGTCTGAGTGCCCCATTTTGGGCTGCCTGTAATTTTTTTTCTTAAAGACTTGCAGGAATACGGCCAAACTGGGCAGGCGTAGCTAATGATGGGACGCAATATGGATTTGTAAATGAGCAACTTGTTGTCGATAGAAAGAACGCTGTTTCGAGCCATTAAGGGAAATAGTGACGCTTTACGCGCTCGAAACTTACTAATAATATGTTTAATGTGTGGGTTCCATGTGAGAGATTTAGCGAGGATCACCCCAAGATAAGGGACCTGCCTGACCCAAGGGATACTTTCACCATACATTTGTAGACAATCCGGAGATTTTCTTTTCTTAGTGAACAATATAGTATTGGTTTTGCCAACGTTGACTTTTATTTTCCATTGGACTAGCCAAGCCTCTAGAGCTCTTGTTGGTGTTGTAAAACTGGACCAACAAATGCATTTTGTGTAAGGATCGCAGTGTCATCAGCATACATTGCGAGTGTAGTGTTGGGTGTAGTGGGTATGTCGTTCACATAAATGTTGAATAGAGTGAGACCCAAGAGGGACCCCTGTGGGACGCCAGCCTGGATAGGCCGGCTTATGGAAAGTGAACCTGAAACATGAACGACAAAGTGTCTACCTGTCAGGTAGGACTTAATTGTGTTTGTGATGTAGCCTGGTAATCCCAGGTTGTGTAATTTGTATATGAGGGCATCCAGCCATACTCGATCGAAGGCCTTAGCTATATCCAGGAACAAGCCACCAGTCACACTGCGCTTCTGCAATCCTTCGCTGATGTGCTCGACCACTCTATATAATTGGTGCGTAGTAGAATGTTTCTGACGGAACCCAAACTGGTACGGTATGATGATCTTGTTGTCCAGTAGATAGGTGTAACATGGAGCCGATTTCTCTTTTTCGTTACCAATGTTGCTACAGCACTAAATCCACGTTCTGCTAAATATGAAGATGGGAATGCTAGCAGAAATCGTTGCACAATCGACCATAATCTTGGATACAATTGCGAAATCGACTTCTGCAGCCAAAATTCTTGGTAGCCATTCTTGAATTTAATTTTTGATTCCTCATTTGTCGTCAGTTCTATCAGTTCTTCTTCTAACTGAGATGGCCCTGCTGTGTGGACATTGGAAAAAGGTACCATCAATACCTGGACTTTTCTTGTTTGCTAACTTCCTGATGTATCCACAGACCTCCGATGGCATGACTTCAAGTGTTGACAGTAAACAAGCAAGTCGTTGTGCTTGAATGATACTGCTGATAAACATGGGAAGTTATTGAATTCATGTCTGCCTATATTTCTTTTATATAACAGCAGTATGGACACGAAATCAAAACGCTATTTTTAGTCTTAAACTTGATTCGTCGCCTTGAAGTTTGAAATTGACATCATTAAACAATTTATACATATCTGCTAAGTACGCAATATCGTTCTTTGATGCGATGAGGTTGTCGCGCAATTCCGTGCCTTTGTTTCCTAAAAGCTCTCTCACAGATTCAAACAGATTGTAAAATCAAGTCAAGCAAGTACATTTTCAAAGCCAGCGCACCTCTGTGTGAAGCAGCAATCGGTTTAAATCTTGATCATTTGCAACGCAAATCTGAATAATCTGTCATTCAAAGAGTTGCTTCTAATTTTATTAACAGCTCTTGCAACATATTGCAGTTTTGTATGGAGGCGTTCGCTCAAATTTTTCGCAACCAAATGCTGTCGATGAATTACGCAATGCACAGCAAGAACGTCACGAACCTTATTTTTTAAGCATGCCATGAAGCTTTTGTGACGCTCTGTCATAGCCGGTGCGCCATACGTAGCAACTGACAAAATATTATTAAAAGGAATTTCCTTCTTGTCAAAAAACTTTTTCAGTGTATTAAATATGATTTCTCCATTTGTATCTGTTTCCAAATTGGTAGCAAACAACATTTCTTGACATATTTTTTCATCTTTGGTAAACCTCACGTATGACAATAACAATGCTTTATTGGTTGGTAGAGTGGACTAATCCAGCTGAATTGAAAATTGACAAGCCTGCAGATAATTGTGCAATGATTCTTCAATGTTTTCAGCCATCTCATCAATCCGTCAGCACAGAATTATTGCTCAAAGGAGTTTTTCGGAGAATATCTGCAGCTGGTTTATGGAACACGGTGGTTATTACTTCTTCAACTGCTTGTAAAATTAAATCGTCCCCAATAGTATGTGGCTTGCCTGTTTTCAACTTGTCTGCAATCAAGAATGAGATATTATGCGAAGCTCGAAATCCATCATCGTCTTGTTTAGAAGCAGATAAAAATAATTTTGATACAGTTGGCTGACTTTCAAAGTTCTTTTTTATGTTTAGAAAATAGGTCATATCTTTGTCTTTCTTATCCGGATGCATTTTATTAAGATGATCTTGAAGCTTAGAAGGTTTCATTGCTTCATTCGAAAATGTTTTTTGACAAATAAGGCTTACTGGCGATGATGGATTTATGTGATTTTCGATAAATCCGTATTTTATATAATTCACACTATACTGCTGCCTCTTCTTTTTTGCTTCCGACATGGGTTTTTCTTTAGTTACACTTGATCCAAGTTAAGGGAGCTGCAAGGATACTGCTGGTTTAAATAATATAAGTTGAAGTAGCAAAATATTAAGGCATACAAACACCGTTTTCATCGTGCGCAGTATGTGCTGCGATGAACGATAGAGAGAGGAATAGGCCAGCTTCAGGGTTGCCGCGAGGAGTGTATATCGCCAATTGGCAAGACAGGTTGCTAATTTTAGTGCATGCAGCCACAGAGCCGTATACACTGGAGAGGTATTTCTTTCTTTCAACAGTGAAGTCTCATATCGAAATATATGAATTTTCTCACACGTGATAGAAATGAATTATCAGCGTGATTTTGAAGTCTTTTTTAGACTGTATTTGGTTTAATCTTCCTACGCCCCTTCGTGCCATATCAACACCCCCTAATTTTCTCTGGATCTTTTACCGCCCCCTGAAAGCCTCAAACGCCCAAAACGGGGCGTTATCGCCCACGTTGGGAACCTAGGTCCTAGCAGGTTTCACCCATAGATATAGTAATATTAGTTAGCATTAATATATCTATGGTTTTACCGAAGGTTTCACAACCTAGGAGGTTTCACATTGTTGAAAAATGTTGTAATTGTGATTGCTTAAGATTATTAACGCGCCTTGGTTCATTTCGAATTCATATATCCACCATGCTTTCAAAGTAGACACAATTCAAAATTATACTGCATATGCTCACGTAATATTCGCACTTTTTTTACTAAAATACGGGTGCAGAAATTACACGGCTTGTTTAACTGTCGCGCTTTGTCTCGTAAGTAATTTTAGGTATAAATTTCATTTCAAACACCCAAGTTAAGTTCTGAGTGGAAGAAAATGGCATAAGTAATAAAAGTATCAAATTTAAAGTTGTCTAATAGCTACCTAAAACTTAAACTCACTATCTCTCATCCACATATACAGTATAAATTACCCCGTTTACGTTATCAACACTCGGCCCGTATTAGTTCGCACAGGAGCACAATATAGAGGCACAACGTAACCAACACTTGCAGTTTTAATATTTACTTTTACGCAGATTAAATAAACGTTGGTTCTTTTAATATCTTGCACACATTATTTAAAAAAAAATCTGTTCTGACGCACTGCATGAAAATTTTGGTTGTTATCTTTGCGTGTGCGAATGTAAAATCATTCTCCTGCAAACAGTAGCATAAAAATAGACAAGATGGCAATGCAGGCACTGTAGTGGCAGCCAGTGAAGAATCAGTGAGCGGTATTATTTCTAATTTCAAGCTACCGCAAGAAAGAAAAAAAAAAGGCATTGTGAACAATACTCAGCATATGAATGCAAATAAATTAATCAGTAAACAATTTTTATCTCACCTTTATTTCGCCCTTGTAAATCATGTCCATCTGCATCAGCACACACTAATTGTTAAGCGATGAAAGGACATCAACTTATCTTCATAGTCACTCGGCATTTATCGACATATTGACGAACGCCGACGAAACGAAAATCCATTTCGTTTCATCATTCGCCTTGAATTGCGATGTAGGAATGTCTTCTTCTCGTACAGCAGCAAACGCTCTTATCTGGAACATTTCCCGTGTTACTGAGTTCCCTTGAGCACGCATATCACGAACGCAACTACTTTTTTTTCAAAGTTCGGAAACTTACATTTCGAACCACGAAACGCACTTGATTTGTTCGTTGCCGCCAGTTGATCAAGCTGTTTACTCCAATTACGCACACACTTTTCGTCCACTTTATATACTCTCACTGCTGCTCTTTTTCCATTTTCCTGAGCAAATTCTACGACTTTCAGTTTAAAAGCCGCTGTACTTTCCCATTTCAAGCACGCTACTTGGTAACTACCACGAATTCCAAATGATATTATGAATGAAAAGAGAAAGCTTGAAATATGCAAATGCTCCAAGGAAGAAGGAGGGGAAAATAACTTCCTTACAAAACAGTATTTCCTGGAAGCCAGTGTGGTGAAAACCTGTTTGGACTTCCTTCATTTATTATCGCGTCTGCCAAGTGGATTGCTGGCGCCGATGATATGACTGAATAACAGCTGCACGAAAATGCAAGGAAAGTCTCTGCTTTCTAACCTGGAACCAACCAAAGACAAAACAAATGCATATTCTTTTTTTAAAGATGTTTATTGACTAAAAAGGCGATGTTAAATAAATTATATTTTAAAACGTGAAATTCTTTAGTTTTTGGGGTGCGGACATCGTGTGGGTCACTTTTTTCACATACATTTAATCTGTAAGTTGAGGTGAGCGTATACGGTATTCAAAAACTTGCCAGAAATTTCTTCGATTCGGCTCTCACTTATCCTAGCAACTGCATCAGCTCTCTTGGATGTTCTCCATTTTCCATAGAAAAAGCACAAATATTAATAATCATATGAACCTTCCACCAGACACTCACCTTCTCCGTCGACTGATTGCGGCCACTTAATGCTTTCGTCTTATTTTGTCCACAATATTTATTTTGTTTTTATTGATGATCGTCAAGTACTACCGTCTTTTTCTGAAAATAAGACATCCTCCGAAAATAAGCCCTATCGTGATTTTCGGAACTTTTTGTAAAATAAGACATCCTCCGAAAATAAGCCCTATCCTGATTTTCGGAACTTTTTGTAAAATAAGACATCCCCCGAAAATAATCCCTAGTTAAAATAATGTGACAAAAAAATTCGTTAAAAGAAGGCTGTTGATTTATTAAGTAATAATATGTTTAGCTTTCCTAATACTTGTATTTCAGTAAAATGTTTGAAACAAAATATTCCGAGAAATTAATTGTTTACCTCTACAGTTCGTTTCAAATTAATTCTTGGAATTTATCTTAAAAATACAACACAAGGCAACAATCTACATTGAGCGACAGTGCTGGTATGCAATGTTCATTCATTTCAGTCTTGTAAGCCTGATTATTTCCTCATGCGTAATTTTATTTAAAAATAAAGTGAATAATTTTTAACCCCAGTTAAAATGAGTATAAAACGAAAGAGCTATTCCGTCGAGTACAAAAAGGGAATCGTGGAAGACTCCAGGGGTGTAAATCTTGCAGCATTCTGTAAAGAGAAGATGCTGGATCTCCGTATGGTTCGTAAATGGCGTGCAGACTACGATTACCTGTGTCAACTGGTGGACCAAGGAAATGAGAAAAAACGCAGAGTTGGATCAGGTCGGCAGCCGTTATTTTCTGAGTCGGAAGCTTGCATCTGGGAATAGATTGCAGGCAGGAGAGCAATGGCTTTCGTTGTGCGCAGGGCTGATATTCAAAAATTTGCCCTTGAAACAGCAATTGAATTTGATATATCCACAGAAGAATTTAAAGCATCGTCACACTGGTTGGACAACTTCCTTAAACGATATGAACTGTCTCTAAGGAGATCTACAACATTGTTTAAGCTGGAAGACAATGAAGTTGTTAAGCGTGCACTTGCGTTTAAGCTTTTTGTTGATGGCATCGATTTTTCGAAATACCAACTCTCCAACATGATTGCTATGGATGAGACCGCGGTATTCCTAGGCCAAGGAGCTCAAACGACAGTTCACCACAAGGCTTCTTCGTCAATTTACGTTCCTTCTACCGGTTACGGTAGTGCACGTGTTACCTGTATTTTGGCGATTCGTCTAGATGGCAAGAAAGTATCGCCATTTTTAATCACTAAAGGTAAAAAAGACCAGATTCAACGTGTTTCAGGAATTTATGTCATTGAAAGTGAAAAAGCCTGGTGCACCCAAGCAGTTATAAGAAAAAGGGTTGATTTTATGCTGCCACCACTGTTGAGGGGTCAGAATAGAGGTTTACTAATTTGGGATTCAGCCAGTACTCACCGAGCTAAAGACATGAAAAACTTTCTTGCTGAGAGGAAGATTGATCAAATAATGATTTCCGCAGGAATGACTGGTTACTTCGAGACACTTGACATTGCAATAAACAAGGCATTCAAGGTTCATTTGAGGATGGAAATCAATGAATATATTGAAAATAGAATAGTGAGAAATCATCGAGGTAATTTAGTAAAACCAGCTTTACAAGAAGTTGTGAATTGGGTAAAAAATTCATGGGACAAAATAACTGATAGTGATGTTTCCAATGCACTACGAACAGACTACTTAGATAAGAAGTATTCATTTAACGATAGCTATATCGCAAGACATGAAAGATTCGGACTAATGATTCAACAGGAAATGGATTTGGAAGAAAATCAGAATATAATTCAGAATTTTATTTATGACGATGTTCCAGAAGAAGATGACATGACTGTAATTGAATAAATTTAAATTTCTGTATTCTGTGTAAAATAAATATTAAAATAAAAATATATAAATATACTTTTATTTTTGCCCTTCCCCGAATCCCTAAAGAGCGTCTGGGTACAAGTATGAGGTGTAGGCCATGGAATCTTCTTAGACACAGTAAAATTAAGCATACGTCAGGTTAATATCACTATATCTATATCTTCATAAAAAACTAGCCACCGGAAATCAAACTGTCAACCACCAATTCTTCTGGTGGTTACGTCGAAATCACATTAGAAATGTTAAAACGTCCGACTTGATGCTCAGAAAGATGTTTTTGAAATCTGCATATTAACATACTTTAAAGACTTAATATCTGCGTCATTCTGTTTTGGAACGTGGGTGGATGTCGTAGCGGTGATTACGGTTGTATCTTTGTGCAAGTCCAACATCGGACGGGTAGACAAAGCATACCTATGTACACAGTGAAGTTAAATTTCTTCCTTTGTAAGTAAATGTGGCAGTCAGACTGAATGCACGTCCCAAAATATAAAGTAGCATTATGTTTGTTTTAAATATGGCGGAAAAGCTATCTTAGTTTACGGACATTTTAAATAAAACTCTATCGATTTCGAAGGAAGTCAGACGCAATAATCTCTTCTTAAGAAGGCAATTTATTTTCTTTTAAATTTTACACTAGCATATTTTTCTTCGAGTTTGATTGCATTGGTTGCTTAATTTCGGGTATGAGGTCATTTCCCAAGAGTGGTGCAACAACATCCGAGTACCTGGTGCTAGATCCTACCTCGATCGAAAAATAAAGTTCGTTAGAATACATCATTAAGGAATTTATCAGCGATAATGTTGAAAAGTACGAAAAATGGGGGGTGGTGGTGAAAAGAGAGAGATAACATCTGCAGTGCTAAGTATTCTTCGCCTCGCAATTCGAATATTGGAATCTACTGCGTGAGAGCTTTTTTGAGATAGCGGTACGGTATTTGTTGGCTACTGATCATCTTCATGGGCATGCAAAACCAAAGTGCTGGTACACTTATTATTGGCGGTAATAGATACGACAAGAGCAAACAATTACATACCAACCAGCACAAAGCTAGCATACCTTCACATGATCGGCTGCGCGCTTTAATATAACACAGTTTACGTTTGCCAACTTCAAATTTTTAGTTTTCTTTTATATTTTAGGTATTCTGATGTTGATGATCTCTTCGGAGTCAAATTACCACGTTGCAGGCCCTTGAAATCCACAGATAGTTACTCTGGAAGACGCGACCTTTTAATGTCAGCTGAAATCATTGTTGCATTGTTTATTACTTTTGTGTATCGAAGCATGTCACTTTATGCTTCTTAAAAGCTCATCTGTCTCCATCTTTTTTTAGAATGCAATTTCTGCAGAGAAAATATATGGCAGCTTTATATTGATTGTCCCGGATGGTATGATGATTAGCAGTTAAGATTCCAATCTCACTGGATTCAGTTACGAATTCCAGGGAAGGTGCTTAGCTATGTGCTGTGTGACTGTAGTGACAAAGATTTTTGCCATACATTTAAAATTTGTCAAGCTGAAAGTCCTCTTGATAGGGTATTAGGGA
>KK121469.1:12630-24684 GCA_000611955.2 Stegodyphus mimosarum | reverse complement strand
GGAGTCCCTCATATGGAATGAAGTTCAGCCATATAGTCTTCACGAGCTTTGTCCAAATCAAATCCATATTCTTATAATGTCCTGCAATGTTATACATCATTTTTAACGTTCAACAGCACTATAATTTTGTTACACACACTCTTGTTAATATTCAACTACACAATATCCACTACTATTAGCCCACTGCTAGTACAGCAAATTTTCCATGCCAATTTAACTTAATATTTGTAAAAAAATTAAATTTTTTTTAATATTACTCAAAAATTACATATTTGTAAATTGGAATTTATTATTTCTTTTCAATTAATTTCAAACTGTAATACTTTTACTTTATTAGCTTTCTTAATTTAATTTGAAATATAAAAATTTTAATAGGAGCAATTCCCTTTAATTATAATACTGAATATTCATATATTTTTAAATAAATACCAAATATTCACCATTGTTAGAGCAGGTCTTTTGAATTTGCATCAGATAACTTCATATGATGATGCTCTTAAATGTGTCTCAACAACAGCTATTCTTTCTTCTGCTGCATTCTACAACCAGTTTTTAAAACACAGGAGAGAATTAAAAAATTACATTTCCATCAAAATGAATAATAAAGTTTGACTGTCATTTTCCTTTTAGTCTGCTGTCGTTACAGAGATGATGTGCTTGAATTACAATGGTGTTAAGATCAGAATATTTTATTGATGGGACATTGCATACTCAGTCTGAATAGTGTAGTACCTATATAATAAAGTAAAATTTCAAGTGGACTGGATTAATGAAAACCTATTTTTTGAATATTGGGGGGAGAAACCGAAATCTTTCAGATTTTACATTACGTCCAAAGGGGCGTTTTTTTTTTAACGTTTTGCGTGTTACCTTTATTTATTAAATATCATGTTCTTTGCACTTACCATAAAATTCAATTCAACAGCAAGTGCTCTTCACAAGCTTTTCCATCACGACTCAAAGAGCTTACAGCAGGTACCTTGTCCAGTTCCCAAAATTTATTTAACAATTTATCACTGACTAATTGAATGTTATTAACTTCCAACAATTGAATTTTTCTCACATGAGGAACCCTGCCTGCGATTAGCCATCCTAGTTGAGACCGAACAGCAAATAGCTTTCCGTCTCCCAATGAAAGTGTCTGACCTTTAAGCATTGGAAGTGCTATATCTACACTAATAATATAAATGCTACCAGTCTTGTAAAAGCTTGTATCCACTAAGGTAAGATCAGTTGACTGTTTGGAATAAGAAAGATCCAAATTAACGTGCAGAAGCTGACCCACTTTTTTACTGACAACATGAACAGAAGTACTAAAGGAAGGATTTGATGAAAAATAAGGAGTAAACCTAATTTCAGAAACACCATTTATATGAGTGTTGATGCACCCAAACATGAAGTTATCAGATTTGTTTTCTGTTTTGACAAACTAAACCTTTCTAGTCAATCACTTGATATTAAAGAAGCCTGGCTGTCTGGTTCCAAAACAGCACAAGTAGAAATTCTACTAGAGGAATCTACCCGGGTATCAGAACTCAAATCCGAGCAACAAGAAGTAATAGAATTTCACAATTTGCATTAAAGTCACTAGTAATAGTTTTAGAATTGGAAGGTACAAACACTTTAACATCCAGAAAAAGACCTTTTGGATTAATTGTATTCCTTGTTGGAGAATCAGTGCTACCTTCAGTAGTGTCGTCAAAATGCAATAATGTGTGATGGGCTTTCTTACATTTGTGATATCTATAAGAACTCCTGAAAGTTGTTGATTTAAAGTGAAACTGTGTTAAACACTTCAAGCATATTTTTGGATTTTACAAAACTAACTCTTTTTTGGACAGACAGCTTGAGAAATGCATCACATTTAGTCAATACATGACTTCCATGACAGTAAACACACTGTGATTGAAAACCTGAAGCGACTAGTGTAACCGACTTAGAAAAAGTCTTTTTTGAATCTGGATTGTTAGTAATAAACGATCTAGCATGTTTTGAAAGAAATTGAAATACATAATTTACACAGGGGAGGAATTTTATCATCTCTAATGGACTTCTCCCAGCCTCTTGTAATTGGATCTAGTTTAAACTGCACAATAAACATGGGAAGAGTGTCTGCTGCATTTTCAATTTTCACATCCAAGGACTCTTTTAACCTCAAACATTCTTTACTTGAATCAACTAGTTTCCGAATTTGAGCATGACATTCATAAGTTAGAGAAGGCAAATTTAAGAATTTTTTTTATCAACGAAGACAGTATCTCACATTTATTAAATTTTATGAAAATTCTGAAATCAAATTTGGTTGGGAAGCATTAATCAAGCAGATGAAAAACAAAAACAAACAAGAAAAGTTACTAAGAACAAAATACGAGTTTTCTGTTTAAAATATAAATCTGAGACAATAATAATAAATTAAATCTACTACATTTTCTGGCCAATTTAACTTCATTCTTGGAATGTACTTTATTTGGGAACACATTGTATGCACGTTCAGTTTTGAAACGGCTGACTGTTACTTATGTGATACAGAAACTCATATACAAGAACTGTTAGGAACTTTTCTTCATCTTAATAGCATAAATGAACAGTTTTCTGACACGCTAAATTATTTTATAAACTGATCATTTTAGTTGATCCTTAGCAATTAATTACAGTTAAATTTAATTTCATCAACATTTTCCCAGCTTTTTTAATACTCAGTATTATGGTTCAGAAGCATATAAAAAAAAAACCTCACATTTGACATTTCTATTATTAACAGACAATGGACTACCTTGCTTATTATTTCTTACCACAAAGAAACAACATATTATTATAAGAAAAATTTAATGGATGATATCAATTAATTCTTAGTTTTAAAAATGATAAAAAGTAACAATTTAATTACACTTTATTTCAACAAGATTTATATTATACAGAAGATACATGAATAAGAACAACGCAGCTGCTACATTTTGTATAGATTCAGGATATCATCCTTTTCAGAGGATGACCTATCAGATGATTTTATGACATCAAGCAGCTTTTGTAAATCTAAAAAATTACATAGAAACAATTAGATAAAATATCAAATTATAGAGAAACAAATGCTACATTAACTCGTACAAGAATTACATAATTATATTCAGATAACAAATTGAATTATAATAATAATTTGATAATACTTTTTCTCAAACTTCTCTTAAAATATGACATATTGAATTGCTATAATGTAAGTCAATAAATATAAATAATTTAGAAATTTATGCTGAAAGACATCCATACCGTCAAATATAAATTCCGGAATTTTTAAATGTTTATATAGTTTCCGAAATATAATTTAATAGCTATTATAATTCTTTAAAGATAAAAATTTTAAAATATTAATATCAAAATTTTAAATTGCATACTAAAGATTAAAACTACACATTTACAGTTGTATTAGCTTATGTAGTTCTACTGCAGTTTCAGAGAAAGCCTGTGTGCTAACCCCATCCTGAAAATTATGAAGGAACTGTATTAATTAGCTATTCAACATGACAAATATATTATAAGCACCTGCTAATATCCTCAAAATTTTATTTTATTTCTAGGTGGATCACATAATAAGCAAAGTTCCCATAAGTTCTTAAATGATGTTTGAAACATCTCTTAGTAATTAAAATAACACTGTATATATTTTAATTTACATTACATGGATGTATTATTAAAAATTAAATAAAGATCTAAGCTTTTAAGAAATGCACATTTTGCTTTTGAATAATTTAACCTGAATAGAAATTATAACTTGATTTAATTCAGAAGATCAATTAAATATCCTCTATTTTGCTAAGTAGCACCTTTCAGAGAACCGTTTAAGTCATATGGGAGATATAGTACTGTAAATATAATATAAAGGCTAAAAAATTGAGGAAAGATTTGGACATTTCTAATGTCAAAATTAGTAACGCTCATTTGAAAACAGCAGATGCATGACATATAAACTTATCAACTACTTAATGAGGGGTTGGGGAAGCAAAAATATAGAGAATGGCAACAACGGTGATTTGAACAGAGCAAACATAACTTAGAAGCTTAAACTTTCATTAATGAAATATTACTTGTCAAAGTTACAGTCAAAAAATTCAATTTGATACAACTTAATCCATTATAATTTTCAAATACTTAACAATAATAAAATACTTGTAATTATTAATTATTTCCCTAAGCAAATTTCACTATAAATAAAAACTAAGCATTTATATTAAACTAGAATACATGCTTAAATATAAATTCCTTCATTTCAGTTTATTAACCATTAGTAAAAATGAATGTATTTGAAGTAATACATAACATTTCCATAACACGCTAACAAAATGTAAGTAAAATTTTTGATTAACATTATGCAATAATAAATGAAAACTCACTTTTTTTTTCACTATTAGACAAAAACATAAGCATAGTATTAAATCTCCCAACAGCAGTAAGGTACTTTAAATAATCAAAGACATCATCACCATTGCTGAAATTAAATAACAAATTTAATGCATGTGAGCAGCATACACATAGCACACATCTGGCTCTAAATCATTTTTTGGAAAAGTTAATTAAAAATTACTCATGAAAATAATTTTCAAAATTTTTAGCATAACAAATTTTATTCTTGTATTGAATGCTATGACGTAACAAAAATACTATTGTAGTCTTTTAACCAGATAAATGTGCTAAGCAGAATTAAACATTAACTAACGTGCAGTAACAATAGGTATAAAGTTATCTCGTGAAAAACAACATTCATGAAAGGATGTGAGAAAACTAAAAAGCATTATAGAAAAAGTAAAACAAAAAACTTATAAATAGAATATAAACATACAATAAAAAAAAGAATGATAACAATTGATCCCAGACAACTGATTAACTATGATATAATGAAATGAATGTTTGAAAGTTATACAATTGAGTTTAAAATTTGATCTTGCAGCAAGATTTCGTGAATGTGGTTCTAATTCATGTAACAATTTCTGTTTATTTGGATATCTCTGTATATTCTTTTTTATTTATAGTGCTACCTTGGCTTGAGAACATACTTTATTTTGAAAACGTGCTCGTGATCCAAAGTACTCATATAAGCACTTACATTCTAGAACCCTAAAATATTCACATAAAAATAATTAATATAAAATATAGCTTAAATATATAGAAAATATTGATCTTTTTTTTTTAAACCTTTGAACAGAATCAAGGAAAATTATCAGAATCACTCCTACATATTGGCTGTGAGCCAACAGATAGGAGCGATTCCGATAGCTTTTCCTTGAAGATCTTTTCTTTTTGTATAACGTTAACAAAAAAACTGACAGTAGATTTTGCCTCTTTTTGAGGATTTTGGAGAATCAGACACTGCATTGTTTAACAGATTCATCACTTGTACTGCTATAGCCTTATTTGTTATGTGCTTTAAAAAAAAAAAAAAAAAAAATTGTATTCTTTCTCTAATCTCATTTGAAATAATGTATTTCTCTTTCTTCTTTGTCTCAACGAAGGTCTCCTCCATAACTTTTTGCTATTCTTTATGATATGGATCCATCACTTTATTGATGGTCAGCTTCTAGTCATGTTCTTCCAAAAACTTTTGAGTATTATCACTCATCTAGAGCTTCTTTGAAAGAAATAATTTTATTGACATCTGATGGTTCCTATTTATCAAACCTCTCAAAATCATATCTAAGAAGACAATCAGGTCAAAAGATTTTTCAAGCACAATTGAAGGTTTTCTTGATAATTTCAATCCAGGTTTTATCAATGGTTTTGAGGTTGTTTAGGACACAGAAATGACTTCCAAACATTTCACAGGGCCACCCAGACGGTACAGTTGTTAAGGGAGCCGGCTATGATAACAAAGGGCCGGAGAAGGATGGCTGTAATTGTCCGTCCTTCTTAGGAGGCAAAGGTGGACCACTTATTAGGTGCTTCCATAGTAAAGTGGCCACCATTTCTGGTCATAGTAGTGATCAAGTTGAAGTCGGATGAGGGCCCGCCAATGGGGGGGGGGCATCATTTCAGAGAGCTAGGTTTGTTCTGTTGGTCACCTTAAAGCATCACTGAAATTATGCCTTGGTGTACAGCAGGTGTTTCCAACAGGATCATTATGGATCCAAGAGGGCCAATAGCCAAATATGTGCTGGCGATAATCAGAATAATCAAGATTCCATTGATTATAGGGGAGAAGCAAAACTGAATTGTTTACTAATATAAAGCTAAATCATGCAGTGAGGAAGAGAAAATCATAAAAAAAGGGGGGGGAATTATATTGAAATTATTTAGCATATTTTAAAAATCAATAACATTTAAAACAATATTACATTATTTGTTATGCAATAAGTGCAATATAAAAAGTAAAACATAGAAAACATTAAAACACAACCAGAGAAATACTGAAGAACACAAAACTAAAGAACTGCAGCAAAATTTAGTTATACAGGAAGTATAGTTATGTAGGTATAACAACAACAAACTCTTATAACCGCTTCTGCTATTGAAAGCAACAGCGGTGTAGCTGTAGATATAGATTTATTGGGAAGCGACAGGAGACAAATTTACATTGATATAATCTTTAGTTAAAGGAATTTCATTTGTTTTGATTTTTGGCAATGGCACAAGGAACTTGTTTGTTTACAGACAAACTGTCATTATGCAGTGAAAAAGCAACATGCATTCTCTGGTTACATGAAACGAAATCTCTCAAAACAGTTTAAAGGTGATTCTGACATGAATATAATAAACTGCCACCAACTGAACAATCAATTAAAAGATGATTAAAACAAGTAGGCCAAGCATCAGTGGCAAAAACGTTTCTACTATTCAAGATGTGTTTGTATGCAGCCCCAGTAAACCCATTTGCTGTGCCAGCCTGCAAATAGGAATTCCCAGGTTGACTGTTCATAAAGTTGTTCATGAATAATTGAAACTGATAGCATATAAATTGTAGATTTGTCAAACTTAATGATTGAGTTGTTGCTAAGGAATTTTTTGTAAACAATCTTGACTGTATCAGTAATGACTTCTAGCTTTCTTATTGCTTTTTTCCCTTTAATTATGCATCGTCTATGTAGACTTATTATCTTATGATGCCGACTATTTGCATACCTTTTTTTTGTACTTCTAAATAATTTCCATCTCAACTTCTACTGTAATCATTTCCTTTTTCTTACGGGAAAATGTAGTAATGCTAGAGCACAATTACTAAGGAACAATCACTATACCTGGGTACACTAAAAGGAAAAAGAAAAGTATGTGCACAAACCTGGTCACAATGCTATAGTAAATATATAGTCACAACACTATAATGTTGACTATACAAATGAAGCATGGCGACTGACATTAACCCATTAACAGCCGCGGGCATATATATATATGCCTTGCTCAGCTGATGCATTAACTGCCCCGGGCGTATACGTATGCCCTTCCGAAATGCTATCATTCGCTTTGTGTTGCTACCAGCAAAATTATTCTCTAAGCTTTGGAATATAACACCACAATGAACTTTGCAGAGTATGCAAAGGAGGATACTATTTCAGAGAAGAGGGGGGTGTTTCTCAAACGGTGAAAGTAATGACTGCGCAGTTATTGGTCGTGTTTCTGCTTGAGTAAAAGGTATTTTTTTTATTCTGTGTCTGCCATTTTCTTTTACTGTTTGTAGTAGGTGCTTTTTTTTAAGGAATATATATGACAGTGATGACTAATGACTGCGCAGTTATTGCAGTTTCTGTTTGAGTAAAACACACTTTTTTTCATTCTGTGTCTTTTGCTTTCATTTATTGCTTGTAGTCGGTGCTTTTTTTACGAATATGTATGACAGTGAAATAGATGATTTCTGTCATCTGCAGGATTGGACTTCTCAGAATATGATATTACATCAGAGGAAAATGATTGCAATTATTCTCTGAAAGACACTCAACCTTGGGTACGACTTAACATGAAAAACTTGCCTATGCCGCCTCCACATTTTCCATTTAGGTATATTAATTTTACAAGGTGTAACACTGAAACCTGATATTAGACTTTAATGGTCTAAAAATAAATTACTTCATTTTTTAGTATCTTTTTTATTTTTGTTTTTTTTTATACATCTTTTTTTACTATGGTAATGGTTTGGTTTGGTTTATTTCATTACACCAAAGTACTTGAGGGCTGTCTGCCTAAGGGCAGGGAGACTTTTGTGGAGAACCTTCTACAGGAAAATGGCTCATATACATGCTTTTACACATGAGGAAAACCACAATAATGCCTATGCAGCCAGCCTGTTCACTGGGATTTAAACTCCAGACACCTACTACCAGTGTTCAGCAACTTTACCACTCGTCTGTTGGTGAAAAATTAACACCAATGAAGTACATTGCTATCAAATAATAGTTTATATTGATATTACTATTTACACTTGAATGGAATGCATCTTCAAAGAAACATAAAAACTTAAATGTTTGACTGTCCCCCCCCCCCTCAAAAAAATTTTGCAGATGCATTGGGTATGTATGTGTATTATACATTAATTATAAATCTATCACTTTTATCTTCCAATTAATTCACACAAAATACTAAAATTAATAAACATTGATTTTAAAGAAAACAGAGACAAATAAATAATTTTTTTTTAACAGAATCAGAATTTGCCCATGTTTAAAACAGCTTAAAATTTACCACAATTTTATTTTATTCTGTGAGTAAACATATTCATTACTTTTTATCACTCTGAAAGTTAAAAAATAGTTAAAAAATTGACAAAAGATCACTCACTCTAGAAAAGAGGTGCTTAACGTATGGAGAATCTCTGGAAAAATTTCAGCTTCCATTGAATATTTAAATACAACAGGAAACTTTTCAGGAGGAAATTGCTGTTTAAAACATATATACAAAAGGAAGTTAAATATGATAACTGCAAAGAATTAAAGAGAGATGCAATAGCAATATTACATTCTTCTATAGTTTTTATGATTCATTATTTTAGTTTTTTAAATTACAGATTTAAATTCAGTATTCATACTACTACTAATAATAATAATAACTAAAGATACATATAATTTTAATAGCTGCTTAAGTGCATGGATATATTTGCAAATGTTATATTAAATATAAGGTTATTCAAACAAAATGACTGACCTGAATAAAAAAAAAAAAAAAACTGATGTGTACAACCCCGACTTCCTTGTACGGAATATTAAATTATACGCAATTTTCCTGCATTTCATTTAAACATATTGAATTAACAGTTAATGAATTTTGAATTAAATCTACTTCATCGATAGCGCATAGACCACAATAGAATAAATGCACTATTTAAAGTTCACTATATTTATTTATCATAGCCACACTTCTGCGCTAGGTTCACTTAACAGCGTTACATCTCATTTATTTTATAACTCAGAGTACACAAAAATTATGTATAGCATCTGAAGAATTATCTTATCGTTGCCACATGTTCTATTCAAATACTATACGATGTATAAAAGAAATTAAACAAATAATAATAATAAAAAAAAAAAAAACAGTTTTTCACAGACGATTCAGCACTGCTTACCTAATGCGCATGCACTACTAATTAATTCAGTTCTCACTTCGTGGTAAGGCAAAATACATAAAAATTCAAACTATTTTCATTAAAAATTGAAAGATGTAGAGAAACATAAAACACCAAGTACAGTTAAAACAATAATAAAAAAAAATCCAATTAAAATTACTATTTTTATGCAAAAACCAGCTAATAACTTAAATAATTCCAGAATGAATCAAGCATATTAATTGGCAATAATAAAAGAGGACATTACTTTGTTGTTGCGAAGCTTAGTTTCTCTAGTTTGGCAACAAATCCACTATTCTGCTAAGCTTCAAATGTAAGCAAATATGTCCGCTATCATAACCAAAAATTAGGCTTAACCACACTTAAAAAACTTTTAAATTGTTGATAATTCCATAATTATGGCATGCAGGTTAACTAAGAGCATAAAAACTTAACCAAAAGATAAGAACAACATAATTCAATCACTTTTAAAGCAAAAAATGCACAATTTACAAACTTACAAGACTAAAAAAACTGAGCTCACTGAGCCATGTAACAGAGTGGATATATATATATAAATATATTTATATACATTTGTTGCTACCGATTGCAACCAAAATGCGAGGTGCACATCTACATGTTATAGCAGCACTATATACAAAATTTATATGTTCTAAGGCTACTAGTTTTTGACTTATGTGAAATACATACTTACATACGTTCGTACATGCCACGAAAAAAATCTCTTCAGAGTCCATTTTAAATCAGTTTTATAATTTTTTGGGGAGAAAAGAGTCTTTTACTCTGTTCTTGCATAGGAATGTCACTCAAAGACATCGTTAAATTGCATTCAATAGTGGTCAAAATAGATATTTTTGTTGAAATATGATGCCCAAAATTTTTCGTGATTACAATATTTCCTTTTTACTTCATACAAGGAAGTAAAAAATAAGTAACTTGAAAAAATAAAAGCAAAACTGCCCAGATCATACTTACAAGCATTCTACATACTTCCTTCAGCTATATAAACATCAAAAATGATTATTAAATTATTTTTTCAGCTTATTCTTTATTACAGGCTCCCTTGCAATAACAATGGTTTTTAAAATAAAGCCTGCTTATGAACAAAGATGGCATAAACGCAAAATTTTTAATAAATTCATAAAAGAAAATGTCGCTTGATGTAAAATCTTAAGACTTATGAGATTAATTGTGGAATGCAGAATCATCAGATCCAAAGTAACTGATCTAACATCAAGGACATAATTCATTAACTACTACTGCACAGCTCCATCAAAAAGACATACTAGTTTCTTATCTGCATGATATTAGCAGACTAGGGAATGTTTGCTATGTTAACTGAATGTAAGGTCCGCTGATTCTAATTCTTTTCCTTGGTTGTATGCCAACAAAAGAAAACCAGTATGAGTGAGCAACATATCCTGTTTCTAACAAATATGTTTTAAGGTTTCACTTTAAGTGAGACAGAAAACTGTTAACGCTTCAGAACCATGTTCTGAACCATATGGAAGTTCTTCTAATGTCAATCAGTGTTATGCAAGAATCACATAATTGGGAGAAAAATCTCCTTTGAGGCACACTTTTTTTTTTCTTACGTGTCATATTCTCCACTTCTAGACTTCAAATAAATAAATAAATAAATAAATAAAAAAAAAAAATAAAATGCTGCTGGTTTGGATTTCCAGATTTTGGACTTTAAGGGTATGTATCAAATCACTTTCAGAATATCATTATGATAAATTCTGTTCCTCCCTTTCAAGACTATCAGAATCAACAGTCATAGGCAGTTAGCAACGTTTCTTAGAAATGTGCTTTTGCCAAGCCACTTCCACAGCTATAAGCTTAGGCAACATTTTATTCTCATGGAGTTGCAACAACTGATGCTGAATCTGGTAAACCTTAGAAGTAGCCATTTTTTTAAAAGAAATGTAATAAAAATTTACTTACTGAAATATGTAATTAAAATCATATATAAAATAATATTTACCAAATTTTCCTAACAAAACATCCGAAATTTTATAAGCCTTACTATGAATTGAGTTCTGCTCTATTCTTTATGTTACTTCTCTAGTCTGATAATATCACACAGATAAGATATAGAAAATGCCCTTCTTACGGAGCTGTGCAG
Source organism: Stegodyphus mimosarum (assembly GCA_000611955.2). NCBI lineage: Eukaryota > Metazoa > Arthropoda > Arachnida > Araneae > Eresidae > Stegodyphus > Stegodyphus mimosarum. The sequence goes on along the minus strand of KK121469.1, from coordinate 13,024 downwards.
TTACGTAGTTGATGACTTATATCCTTGATGTTAGAACAGTTACTTTGGATCTTATGATTCAGCATTTCACAATTAAACTCAAGAGCTTGGAGGAATTATTTAAGGAAGAAAATAATCTGTTAACTTCTTAGAAGGGTTTATGTTACTGTAAAAGCCACAATCTCGTAAATCCTAGGTTTTACCAGTTTACCAGTAAAACATAGCTTTTACCAAAGTAGCTTGGTAAAAGTTCGAAATATGCTTTAAAATGAGATTCCATTTCGAACTTTTACCAAGCCTTTGTGATAAAACCTAGGAGTTACCAACACCTTCTGGTAAAAGCCCGAAACGAGGGATTACTTATGATAGGATTGATTTTCCATTTGCAGATATATTGTATACAGTTCCCCCCAAA
>KK121469.1:0-12602 GCA_000611955.2 Stegodyphus mimosarum | reverse complement strand
TCACTTTTTAATTCATAATATAAATTGTAAAAGTGATCAAAATAAGGTATGATTTAAGACTATGTCCATGTCTCACAATTATTTTTCCAAGAGTTACAAGAAATAAGAATAAAAAATGCAATATTTATGACATTTTATAAATAAGATCCCATGTGAAAAAACTGAATTAATACACAATTCCCTCAATAACTACTGAAGCGATTTTAATAATTTAAAAAATTAATTTTGACAATAGTTAAAAAAATTAAATTGATAATTTAGAAAAAAAATTATAAAAATTATGAAATTTAAAAAATAAGAAATTGTAGTACATTTCTCTTTAATACATCTAAAACTTCTTACTACCTGTTATAATAAGTTTGACTGTTATGGCATTTTGAATTACAAAGTAGATCAGCTGATTTTCACAAATACATCTTCTTAGTACACTTCTTTGAATAGTTGCATTTTCTGAGCTTTTGTCCCCCCAATTAAAGAAAATTTTTTTTACTACTTCACGTACAATTATTTCTCCTGCACCAACTTCTTCGACATTTAAAAAATTTTCTTTGCAAAAGGTATCCTGGTTTCTTGTATGCAACGGTTTAAATTTAACAAACTTAGTACCAAGAACATAAAACTCATCATCTTTAATGTCTGTAATAATGGCTATTACTGATTTTGCATCCATTTTCGATCTAGCAATAACAGGTACTTTTATTTTAACACTTTGTCCTAGACGTTTTTGAGAATAGATGCTTTTGAGAACTATGTTTAGGAAAGTTTTCAGTAGATGCAATCTTCATCTTCTTTGCTTGCTTCTCAAGTGCTCCCGTAGCTGTCTTTTGAAACACTTTCATATTTTGATCTTTGTTGATAAATGCACCCGTTTGTGCCACAGCACATATCTGGTTCTCTTTTTTTCCAGTTTGAACTTCGGATCTACTTCCATCATTACACCTGATTTTTTTTCACATGCATTATTATCTTGAGATTCTAAATCAACTGTTAAGATTAGTGCCTTAATCTTCTGTATTCATTCATTATTAATATTTATAATTTTTCAAAGTCCTCTTCAGTGGCCATGTTACTAATCAAATTACATGGAAAAACTGAGTTAGCAAGTCCCAGCTTCATAGGACAACCAAACATAATTTTGTACGGAGAACATTTGTTTCCCCAGTCTTATTTTTTTTCGTCTATGTTGCAAACAAGTTCTCAACGTCTTGGTTCATCCATTCAACAGAACCTTGCAACTGACTGTGTCTCAGGTTATCGTGAACTATTTTTATATCACTGCACATTTCACGTAAACTGTTTATGATTTGGTTGCAAAATTCCCTCCCATTGTTGGAATGGAGAATGCTCGGGGCTTTAAAAGTTGTAAAAATACCTAGAAGGTGATATGTTACTTCATAAGTTCTTTTACTGTGCAGACTTCGGAGTAGGATGAATTTTGTACGATGATCTTTATACACTAAAATGAATTTCATATCACAATCAGTATTAGAATGCATATCAACTAGGTCGACTTGGCATCAAGAATTCATTTCACTATGCACAACTGTTTGATTATAATCCTCTTTTTCATAGTTTTTTGTTTTTTCTGACATGGTTCACATAGTCTCAAATACGTGATGATATATTCTACTATTACATTCTCGCACTTGCGATTCAGTTCCTTAATCATAGGGGTTCTTCCACCATGGCCAAATGCGAAATGAGCGTTGTGTATGACGTTGAAGATATCATTAATTGTAATATAATACAGGATTTCCGCCTTTTTCTGCAGACAGTGCTATAAGTTTGTCCTCTCATCTAATATTTAGATGATTATATTTAGAATATCATAGCATTTCAACCTTTTGTAATGAACTGATTATTTTTGCTTCACTCATTTTGCTTCTTTCACTTCATTTATTAAAGAAATGTATTTCTCATTTGTTAAATAATCCTTATCATGCTAATTTTTTTACAGATTCAGACAGAATGTCATAAAACTTTTTCCACATAACATTACTTTTCTTTTAGCAAACACTCCACCCGACTTTCTCGTACAGAGTATTAAATTTTACTCATTTGCATTTCATTTAAACTTACTGGATTGAATTAAATTTACTTCATCCATAGCACATAAACCACAATAGAATAAATGAACTCATTAAAATTCACTATATTTGCTCACCACAGCAACACTCTGGCGCTTGACACTTAACAGCGTTGCATCTCATTCATTTTATAACTCCTCAGAATACACAAAAATTATGTATATCGTCTGGAGAATTACTTAATCCTTGCTACATGCTCTATTCAAATACTATAATAAATCTAAAACGATGCGTAAAAGAAATTAAACAAACAAACAAACAAACAAAAAAAAAAACCTACCTTAGACGATTCAGTATTTCTCATTCAATTAATTCAGTTCTCCTTTTGCGACAAGGCAAAAATATATAAAAATTCAAATTTTATCTACATTAAAAATTTCAAAGCAAATCTTAAACACTTTTTTCCTCGAATAAATTCCAGAATGGATTAAGCATGATTTAATTCGTAATATTAAAAGAAAGTGTTATCTTTGTTTTTGTGAAGCTTAGTTTCTCTACACTGGCAACAGATACAATATTCTCGTAAGTTTCAAATGTAAACAAACACGTCTGTCATGAGAAAAAGGATTAGGCTTAGCCACACTTAAACAACTTTTAAATTGTTGATAATTCTACAAACCTTGCATGCAGATTTATTAAAGGCATACAAACCTTAACTGGAAGATGAGAACAACATAATTCAACCATTTTTAAAGTAAAAAATGCACAATTTACCAACATATAAGAGCAAAAAAATCGAGATCACTGAGCCGAGTAACAGAATAGATATATATATACATAAATTTATATACTTTTGGTGTGGCCAATTGCAACCAAAATAGGAGGTGCACATCTACATATTATAGCAGTCCTATATCAAAAATTTCAACGTTCTGAGGCTACTGGTTTTTGAGTTATGCAAAATACATATATACATATGTACGTACGCACAGATGCAATGAAAAAAATCTCTTCAGAATCCATTTTAAATCAGTTTATATTTTTTTTGGTGGCAAAAGAGTCCTTTAATCTGTTCCTATATATGAAAGCCACTCAAAAACATCGTTAAATTGCATTCAATAGCGGTCAAAATAGATATTTTCGTTGAAATATGATACCCAAATTTTTTATGATTACAATACTTCCTTTTTACTTCGTACAAGGAAGTAAAAATTCAAATAGAAACAAACTGCTTTTATTTTAAATCATAGCTGCTTACACTTGTTTGAATTTGTTCAAAGCTAGACTGCAAATGGCACAAATAAGAAGGAGCAGGAACAGAAAAGTGTTGTGTCAGAATCTGCACGCTCAGGTTTATTCAGAATCAATTTATATCCCTCATTTTGTGCTTTTACCAGAAGGCACTGGTAATTCCTAGGTTTTACTAAGCCACTTTGGTAAAAGCCAGGTTTTACCGGCAAAGCCTAGGATTTACCAGACTTCAGGCTTTTACAGTAACAAGTTACTTTGGATCTGATGATTCAGCAATCCACAATTAAACTCAAGAACTTAGGGCAATTCTTTAAGGAAGAAAATAAACTGTAAACTTCTTAGAAGGGTTCAAAGAAGGTTTCTCCTCTGCATTATTCGGGGTTACAGGACAGTTAGTTATGTGGCACCATTTGTTATTTCTGGTCTTGTGCCTATTGATATAATAATCTTAAATGATCTTGGTGTTAGAGATAGATTAGCTAATGACAACCCTTGCAATGCCTTCTTTTTCAGATTTGCCTTACCCTTCAAACATAAACCCTGTGACAGATGTTACTTATGATAGCAATGTTTTCCACGAATATAGAATTATTTGTTTCACTGATGGCAGTAAGCTAAATGGAAAGGTTGGCCTTGCATTTGTTATTTATGAAGATAACAGGGAAAATGTAGCTGTTCAATATAGGATACCACATGTATGTTCTGCTTTTCAAGCCGAGCTTCTGAGCTTAAATCTTGCTGTTAAATGGATACAGAACTGTTTTATAAGAATGAGAAGTTTAAATATTTTATTTGCATATATTCACTTTCTTTTCTCTTTCTTCTACATAATACACTATTGGCTGAAAAACTGGTGGTGGAAATTCACTCTGTATTACATGCTATTTGACGAACTGTAGATATTCATTTCGCCTATGCTCGAGACCACGGTGGTTTCTCGGTAATGAAAGGACTGACCATTTGGCTAAGCAAGCGACATATCGTGATACTCACTTAATGTTGACTGCTCCTAAGTCTTATTGGAAGCATATGGCTTGGGATAAACTGTGGTTGATTGGAGTGCTGAATATCTTGTTTCTTCAAAGGCCAGAAACTGAGTTTCATGGCCACATAGAGAATCTTCCCAAGTGTTTTTCAACAACTTAAGCGTAAGCATTTTCAACCAGATTATAAATTTATTCAGATTTTGACCAGTCATGGGAACTTACTTCGTTTCAATATTGTGACTAATGGACTTTGTGCTTGCAGCTGCTGCTGTAGAAGATATTACATTGCAGGTTCCATGCCAATGCCAGAAGTGCATTTAAAGTGAGTTTACGGCAGCTCTCTATTTGCTGGCCTATTGTTTTCTCAGATCTTGTTAAGAGTTCCAAAGCCTTTGCAGTCTTATGCAACTTTATTTGTGTTGTTGTTGTTGTTGCTTATCTCCATGTCTAGGAATTTACTAGACGAGGTCCATGAGTCCATTCACCTTCAAAAAATTGAAAACAAGCACAGGAGACTTGTAAAGGTCCTCAAGAGACAATTCCAGGCACTCAAGTATATGTGTCGGTGAAGCCGGTGCATTTTGACATTTAGAACAAATTGGGTGCATCTTGTGACCTTTCTCGAAAGTGAGTCCTTTCAGGTGTCCACTGAAGAATCGGGAAAGTGTTGTCTGAACACATCTATCGCAGTCAATAGCAAGGGATCTTCCAGGACAATCAGCTTGATACCAGGGATGATTCGGCGGAACGAGCCAAATTTGCCTGTCTGCATGTCTTCTAATGGAGTACAGTTCAAGATATGTCAGTGAATTGGTAACTGGTAATGGTTCTTCAGAACCCTCCTTCGCCAGAATGTCCGCCATTTCATTCCCCCAAATGTCAACATGGGAAGGAATCCACTGAAGGTGTACCTCACAGAGTGATGAGACCTTCTTAAGTTTGCTAAGAATTGCACTTCCGGCCCTATCACCAACTCTTCGCCAGTTTGAAAGATATTGGATGGCGCTACGACTGTCAGTCAAAAACCATACTGTCTTAAGATCTGTAAAGGATAAAACAGCGTTTAGTCCTTCATTGATGGCTATAAGCTCACTCTTAAAAACCGAGCTGAAGTCAGAATTTCTTTTCTTTATTTTAACAATATTTCCATTTGTGCATTTAATGACAACACCACTACCGGAATGAGAGTCCTCGCTTTTACTCCCATCAGTATATATAAGGGTAGCTTCAGCGGGAATTGCGTGTAGAGTTTCCAAAGCAGATTGTCGTAACAGGGTCGGAATATCATTTTTCTTGGAAACACGAGACAAAAGTTCCGTATGAAAACTGACTCCAGAGAGTCCCTCAGAAGGATCTAAACATTGTTTCAAGGAATGCTGCTCAACATTACGGTCAATTATATCAGCATACTCAATTTGACTAAGTGGACTATTTTTCTTAAGTCTTTGGTTATTACTCCAGTGCTGCAGGAATTCTGAAGTTCTATTTTGGGAGCCGTAACTGAAAAGTTTATTATAACTTTATTTGTTGTTTGAACTTATTAGCATTATTATTAATATGACTGTATTTTAATCTTTTATGTGTCATAGTATTATTTTTTTGTTTTGTCTATGCATGACTATGTTATGTATATTGATGTATTGTATTGTTGATGCTTCATTTTTCCTTTGTATCTATATTATTTCGTTTTTATTACTATTGCATTATTATTAAGTTGATTTATTTTCTTTTATAAAAGTATTAACACAGTTTAATTATTCATGGTATAGTTTAGTATTTTGCTATTGTAGTACTTGTATTTTATACTTTTCTTAGTTCTCTCCAGACCTAGATAGTATGTTTTTATCATGAATTGTATCATCTTGTATTCATTAACTTACATCTGTACCCTTGTAGAACGTAAGAATTATAACATCCTTTGTGGAACATAAGAAGTTTTCCATTTGTTTTCTTAATAATAATAATAATAAAATAAGTAAATTAAGAAACCAAGTTACAATCCACATCATAAATAATTTTTTTGATGGAAAAATTGGAATATGGCCCTTTCTTTATCAAGATTCAGGTAAGTGAAACTTGAGGAATAGACATGAAGGAACTTTGGTAACAAAAAATGTGGATTTAATCAATTCTGTAAAATACAAAAAAAAAAAAATGATACTTCAGAATGTAATTCTGGTGATCCTGTAAATCATTATTTTATGTACCTTATAAGCAAAAACCAATATATGTACAATCAGATAATGGTAAACCTCATGCTTATGCTGCTGATGAAAAACTTCTATAATGGTTCTGAAGATGACCATCATCTAGTAAGTATGAACAACCACCACCAAACAGTCCTGATTTAAATGCTTTACATCAGATTTTCAGAATGGAGTGAATATTTTTAAAAACTTTTTTGTAAATTGCAAGCAAGCATTTTACATTTACTAAATTAGAACATTAAAAAAGTACATGAAACTTAATGCTGAAGAACATCAGAAAACACGGAAATGCTCACTTTTAAATAACAATACTTCAAATCTGGATATTTAGATATTTTAGTCCAGTCAGTCAGAAATTGAAATGAAGCTGATGGTACAGGTGGCAGAGACTGTTCTAATTTGCTTATAATTTCTTCTATTTCATGTAAAGAGTTTTCTGAACTATTATTAGCCTTTTTAGTTGGTGTCATTTTGCTTTCTTCTTGTTTTAGTTCAGAATCATCACTAGTATTTAACACTCTAGTTGATACTATAGATTCCTAAAAGTAAAAAGAATTAAATAATGAGTTTTACAGATTAAACTTCAAAATAATAAAAAACATATCACAATATTATAGCAGCTAGAAACAATTTTTAATGATTCTCTAATGATAGAATTAAAAAATGTCAAAACTAATTAAAATAATTCAAGATGTATTTTCAAACTTAAAGTAAAACTTTAATCAAGCAGAATATTCATTAGTTAAGGCCTGCTAATATAATTATCCAATAAACTGAGTACAACAGTTAAGTTAAAAACTTTCTCTACTTAAATGGAAGAATAAAAAAACTTCAGCTTTTTTTTTCGTTCAGAATGCATGAGAAATAAAGAATTATTGAAATATTTGATAGGAGAAACTAATTTAGTATTTTTATTGAGAATAATCTGTATTAAGCTCACAAAGAAACCAAAGACAAATTCTGAAAATTAATTTCAATACTAGGAAATGGGAAAAAAAAAAGAGTTATAGTATACAGCACATGTCTCTCTTGGAAATCCTAATAATATGTTTACTGATGTTATTAAGTTTCACTAAAAATGCTAATGTTTTTTAAAATGAAAACTGAAATCATTAGCACAAAATCTGAAACTGCAAAATTCCTACTAAGAAAATGATCTGAAGCTTACTATCATGATGCAGCTTAAAATCCTATTTAATGCATTTGGCAAGTAATGAAACATAAAATTTGCAAATTAATTATTTCTTTAAACAATGCACAATATGAATGAAAAAAACAATACACTAAAATTAATATAAAATCAAGTAGAATTCAGGTCAAAAAGTTTAAGCCATGCTATGCCATTAAAAAAAACATAACAAACCATTAAAAAATGGTACAGTTTTTATTTGATAAAATAAACTAATATATCTAATCTTGAGAGTTTTTGATTACTCTTGTGACATGATTTTCTAAATCAAAAGAAAACATATTAATTTTTAAGCTTAATAATTTATTTTTAGTAAAGATATTTAGTATCAGGGAAACATTTGATAAAGGTATATTTTAAAGAAAATTATATTGCACAGTTTCACTTATAAGTTATTGCACTGCATATTAGCAATATTGCTTAAACATATAAAACTATTTGAGTGTATGTACCAATATTAAATAAATATCTACACACATACACATACATTTTTTTTTCTTTTTTTGAAATTAAAGCATTCAATTTACTTTTATGAACCATGATCCTAACAAATGATTTTTCTTTAACTCCCTTCTTTTAACAACACTTCTTATTCTGCTAGGTATACAACTTTTGAATTTTCATCAAAATGATTTACTTTTCATAGTTGTTGACGAATTTTAAGTAACTTTGAGATTGAAAAACAACAACAACAACTACTACTACTACTACTACTACAGAAATATTTTACTTAGAAGATGGAAAGCTTAAAACAATACTCAATACAACATTTTATACACACTCTTTAACTTGAAACAAGTAAAGAAATTACTAACTTTGGAAGTAGAAGCTTTTAAATGATTTTTTTCTTCACATATCTCTTCAGAAACTACAACATTCTTATTTCCAACAAACTGGGGCCAAAAGTCTTGTGTTCTCAGAACTTCTGCCTCTATTTTTTGGTCATCTGAAACTGGGCTGGAGCACTGAAATGGAAATCAAATTAAATGTAAGAATTTGAAACATGCCAATTTACTGCATTATTCAATCAATGGAATACTAATAACAATTACCTTCTTTTACAAAGTAAAATTTAAAATCATTAACATAACAGTATTCAAGGTAGAATGTACAATTAAGGAAATCTACTAATTTCAAAATATTAAATGTAGATATCTGTTAAATAATTTTAGATATTCATCCTCATCTTAAAAGGTAAGAATTTAATTATAATTGCAATTGTATTTCACAGTACATTTTATTCATTATAATATATAATCATTGCATTACTGAACTTCAATTTACCAGACTATGAATTGGAAATACTTTTATCCTAATTATTTTATCGTGTACTACAGGTTCATAGAGATCTTAAATACCTAGGCAGGATGAACGGAATTTAACCCAACTTGAAATAAAAAAAAAAAATCTTATGCGGACAGCACGACTTCCTTGTATGGAATATCAAATCATACGTACTTTTTGCTGCATTTCATCTAAACTCATTTACTTGAATATCATTAGAGATAGATTTCTCATTCAAATAATACAGTTCCTACCTTGCAGTAAAGCAAAAATGCATAAACCTTAAAATAGCTTCATTAAAAATTGAAAAATACAGAAAAAAATAAAACACTAAATATAGTTAAAACAAGTAAAAATAGAGTTTCTACATAAAAACAAGCAATTTGGCCAACAGGCAACAAGGCAGATTTTTCAGTGCACAAAATTGAAAGTTTATTTTTGGTCCCACTCGGCAAACAAACACTGAAGGTGCAGAAACTGATTTAATTCACTATTCTGCTAAGTTACAAATGTAAACAAATATGGCTGCTATGGTAAACAAAAATTAGGCTTAGCCACACTTGAACAACTTTTAAATTGTTGATAATTCTACAACTATTGCATGCAGATTAACGAAAGGCACAAAAACTTCAACCAGAAGATAAGAATAACATAATTCAACAAATTTCAAGCAAAAAAGCACAATTTACCAACACATAATAATAATAAAATGAGCTCACCAAGCCGAATAATAGAGTGGGTATATGTGTATATATATATTTATATAATTTTGTGTAGTCGATTGCAACCAAAACGGGATGTGCACAACTACATATTATATACAAAATTTCAATGTTCTGAAGATACTCATTTTTGAGCTCTGCAAGGATACATACATACATACAGACATGATAAAAAAAAAAACTCTCTTCTGAATTCATTTTAAATCTATTTTATAATCCGTTTGGAAAAAAGGAGTCCTTTATTCTGTCTTTAGATACAGATCTCAAGCAAAAACATCCTTAAATTGCATTCGATAGTGGTCAAAATGGATATTTTCATTGAAATAAGATAGCAGGAATTTTTCATGATTAAAATACTTCCTTTACTTTGTTCAAGGAAGCAAAAAAGAGTTCTTAGAGAGAAGATAAACAGTAATATATTCAGAAATTAGATAAATGCAAAGTCACCAGCAGTTGCCATTCCTTTAGTGGGAAGCTCAACAACAAAGAAGTCTCAGAACTCTGAAATTAACATAGGCTGCAAAATTAAAGAAATGACTATAAAACTCGTGTATCTTGAATAATTTTACAGTTAAGAATATGGAACTTGCACAAGATCTTTATTTCATCATGTCTGAAGTATCTTCAAAATACAGAATTATTTTTTTGGGTGGAGGGGGGGGGAGAAGAAAGAATCTAAATAAGAACACAGGAAATGCGATATAAAGTGGGGTAAGAAAAAAGTTGGTGTTATAACGTTTTAGAGACACATAAAAAAAAAAAAAATAAGTTATATATGGCCATCCAAAATGCAAGTTTTACTGTGATTTTCCATGTGTTATATTACATTACCTAGGCATTTCTGTGTAACAAAGAGTATTCAGACTGAGCAGCACCTTGAAGCCCATTGAAAGTGCTAAGTGGGGATGGGAGTAAGTGTTGTACCGCATCCAACATGTTTTATCATATTTAAATTTGGAGAATATATGGGTCACTCTGTCCACTAGATAGCTTTCCTTTCAAGATAATAAGTCACTAGTGCAGTGCGATAGGGGTCAAGCAATATAAGAATCAAGAACCATGTCTGTATTTCAGCATTCTCATAGCTGAACTGGCAAAAATGGCTAGCTCAGTATGGCTATTCAAAATTATGCCTGTTCATACCATGATCTTTGTAGTGAAACCCTTCGTGAGTGTTTTCAGGTTTATTGCATATGTTCTGCTCTAAGTAAAAATAACTTGACCCTAGTCCATGGTATTCCAACTACAACAATCTCTGCACCAAAGCATCTGATCACATTTTGTAATCCGAGTTAATGGGACACAGATCATGAGTTTCTTTGCATATTCCACATTTTATGCTATCTGTCACTATATGATATACCTGAATAGTCAAGTTCCTCTAGCTGCAATGAATTTTTCGGCAATGTGGACTGATATCAATTGCAAATATATATATATCACTGCCAAATAATTGCCCTGAGAATCTGCTGTGCTATGTTTCTGACAATGAGCTGGTTGTCTGCCTACATCAGCAGTGTCTTTAACCCTCCGATCATTAAGAGTTTGGTATCAAGATTTCAAAGTTCCTCAAAATGTCCTGAATAGGTGTTATGCTTTTCATTATAATTCCAAAATGATCCTCTTACTTTAGACCTTGCTTTATTTTCTTCCAGTATACATTGGACCTGAAATCCGATAGCTCAGGATATGTCAGAAATTTTCATGTATAACGAATTGGAAAGGCATTCTTCAATACGGAATTTTATGTCTATATCCTTAGAGGGTTAAACCATTTCCAGACACATGACATGACACTTTTGGCTACTTTTCAGGCTTGTGTCAGCATCTGTCTTGCTTCCATTCTCCCAACTGCATGCCATTTCTCACAATCTCTCAAATGTCTTCCCAATGACATGTTCCCCCTTCTACATTCAAAAATGTTCATCCAACTACTCATACAATGTTTGAAATTATAATTTAAAGCAACCCCTTTCCACATTATCAAAATAACAGGTGCAACAATATGCATATTTCTCTGAACTGAAGGCAAATCCCATTGGACTACATGACAACGTTTGATTTGAGCTACCAACCAACCAACTTTTATTAGATTAAACAGAATTACTGCAAAGCACCATTTCATAGTTCATTTAATTTTTCCCGCTAGTGTATCTTTGCTCATGGAAGTGAATAAACACTTCTAGAATTTTCTAGAACAATCACCCTCAAGTGCCTTAAATGTTAATTTTCTGGAAACTTCTAAAAGTCACCAAGATATGAAAATGATGTTTCTACCCATATCACTTTAAGCATAGCTCAAGCATATAGGATATACAGGAAAATTTATGATGGCCAGATACATTTATCAGGATATGAAAAATAATAAATTTAATATAATTATACTGCTGTGTTTAACAGTACAGTAATACAGGAATGGCCATTTAACTTACATCTGACAATTTATTGACATAAAATTCAAATATTTTATTCCTCATTGTGCATTAATTTATACTTAGTTTAACAATATTGTAAGTTATCTTTCAACTTGAATTCATTAGGACCAAGATACAACATTAATCATAGCATTAAACGGTAATATTTTTACAGTAAATATATCTTACTGCATACTGTGTAACAAACCTCTGGTAATATAATAGTTATTCAACTTTATTTTTGGCATGTTTACCTTAATTGCATTTTACTTTACGCTTTATTTAACAGTACTGTAATGTGTAAGTTGTCAGATGTAGGTATTTACATTAACTATGATAAATCCCCCCTCCTCAAGTGGATTACTGGGGCCTTGCAAAAACTACATTACTTAATAAATCAAAATTTGGGTGGGGCATATAAACCCCATGAAATGCTAACAGACTACTAAAAACAAAAATCTGATTTTTTTAGTCCAAAGGGATTTAGTCCCGAAGGACTATTACTTTCGTTTGGGCGTTTTG
>KK121468.1:0-16667 GCA_000611955.2 Stegodyphus mimosarum | reverse complement strand
TGAATTACACGAAAGCCATGGGTACAGTTTTGTTAGTAAGAACAATGTCCAATATATCGGAGCGTTCTACTCTCCTAGGCCTATAGGTATAACCCGAAGGGGGATGAAGCACTTAGGTCGACTGGTAATAAAGCGATGCCAAGGTATCTCCATTGGGATTTCCTATTCTGCAGTTCTAAGCCAAGTGTTTGGCATTAAAGTCGCCTGCCACTATAGTAGGAGAATCAACAGGAAAAAGTGAGTCAAGAAAATTTATATTGTCTATTTTGTGGCGAATTGTATAAAGCACTAAAATACGTAGTTTTAAATGATGGAAAAATGACACCAATTGTGACTATTTCACAGCGCTGAGTCCTATTTACACTTCTGAAGCATGGAAGAATGTTTTTTACGTAGATCATTACATAACCTCCACGATGGCTGAGTTGATCACATTTGGGAATACGTAAACCATAACACACTTGTGCGTGCGTTTTCGTGATGAGACCAAGATCTAAATCATGTTCGATAAGAAACTGCTGCAACTCCTGCAGTTTGTAGGAAAGCCCGCAGCATTCCAGACTACGAAACGGGTGGGAGTACTTTGCAATTTGTTTTTATCCATGGAGGGCAGTATTTGCAGCGTTCTCAGGTTGTAATGGTTTGTCATTAGTTGATTGTTTAAGAAGAAGGTCTAGGCCCGATTCTTTAATAGCAGCAACAAGAAATCTTAGGTCAGTCAGTATTTGTTTAGCTTCACTGATAGCTTCGGGGGCTAGGCCGCCGGTTAGAGCCTGGGAGCACGTTTTGTTAAAAACGACTCTGTCACTATACGGTTTTGCCTGCTAAGGGACTTTGGGCTTCGGGAACTTCTCACACCCACGAAAATTGGCTGTGTGACATTCCTGAGAACAGTTAGCACACTTAGGGGATGTAGATTTATCTTTTTTGCACTGAAAAGGCTAATGAGATTCACCACAGCGAACACACTTGGGTTCATAACAGTTCATCTGAGAGTGATGGAACTCCTGGCAGCGGTAGCACTGCAGGGCCCAGCGCGTCCTTTGTATTGCTCGATTTGCACTTTCATTTGAAGAATGAATTTTTCGCGAGAGAATGACTTGTTCTTTGCAGTTCTATTCAGAGTAACAAGGAAGAGGGGGAGTTTGGTAATATCCCCATTCTTACGTTGTGTTAATTCATTTACACGAACCAGATTGTATCCCACCGCAATGATTTCCTGGGAAATGTTCCTAGTTTGTATATAAGCATGGAGCTGCCGGATAACACGTTTCAGATGTTTGGACTGAGGTAATTCATAACGGTAGTAGAACACACCCTCGTCTTTAAGCACTTTCACGATTTGTCGATAAATGTCGGGGATTTTGGCCTGTATTTTCACTCCGTCTTGTATGCTTTGACCTTAGTAGTCGTGCAGAGAGAAGTTCTTTCGTTCGGATATCCATCCAGTTGTATCTACTATCTTTAATAATTACTGGTGGAGGCTTTCTTCCACTCATGCTCTGACTGGCTGCCTGTTGTGGAGATACAGCACCATCGTCGTTAACAGGGGACCTATTCATATTTTCCGAGCTTTCTCGAACCGGATGCGTTGGTAGCTGTATTACTGGCGAATCAACGTCGTCAGATATATTTTCGGGTAGGTTTCTTTATTCTTTTGGTAACGTCTCCTTTTGGTCCGGTATCCAAATCACTGGAATCTTCATCCAGAGCCTTATACTTCTTTTTGTTTTCATCGTCAGAGCACGCAGGGCTGCTTGCCTTACGGTCATTGATTTCCGGTTGTCCAGCTTGCGGGACTTGCGGATGTTATCGTAAGTTGAAGCACTTCCAGGTATGTTTTGTCTAGGAATTTTAGAGACTCTTTCCTGGACTATCTCGCTTTCAATGAACAGTTTCAGTTTACTAAGAAATAACAAATTCTTTGAATCCTTCTCTTTCAGGGGACTGTCTGCCTCTTCAGTAGACTGAAGATTGGTGATCTCAGTGCTGATAAAATTGAGCATTCGCTCCATGATAAAACACAGGGCAAAGAAAGCAGTCTAAATCAGAATTACTGCACTGGTCCCCTACTTTTTCTGAGCCAGGCTATCTGATCAATTATAGTAAAAGTCAACAACTCAAAACGAATACACATAAACTAAGAAAAAGGAAAGAGATGAGGAGCGAGGGGACTAAGCACCTTCACGCTTTAAGTCTCAAGACGAACTGGAGTTGGATAAATTTATAAGGCAGCAAGTAAAATGAGCAGAATCAAAGGTATGGATGGAAATTTTTCGATAGACTTATCAGGACTTGTATTTCCTTTTATCTGCTTGGCGAACATGACGTGTCCTGACTGGACAGAGAGTTGACTAAAAACTATGTCCTATGGAGTGTAGAAAAGACGACAAGATAAGAAGGTTTAAAATTACCCTTTATTGTTCCACGATTTCACAGTCGCTCTCGCACTTCGGGATACAAAGACCAACCACTTGTCGTACGAACGTAAAAACATAAGACAACTAACTAACTAAAATTTAAATAAGCGCTAACTTTTAATATTTTACACAGATTAATTAAATTACTATGTCTGTAGTACGCAAACTGCGGAAAACTACAATATGTCTTTAGCTTTTAAGATGACTAAAACCTCTGGCCTTAAAGGCGGACAGTAACTGATGGCAAGCTCGCGTGAAGCCTCGGGGCAAGATGGTTCACTCTCTCTCCTTCTACTCTGTTCTTGGCAAAAAGCCTCAACTTAAATACTTAAGCATTAGCAAGTATAATTTGCATAAATATATTCACGCGTTAATTCTGGCCGGAAGTGGAAAATAAGAGATGATAGTAAAGTTTTAAAATAAAATAAACGTTAGTAAAACTTAAGATCCTTATAGACTGTAGGCAGGCCATTCACAAGCACAAATGGCTACAGAGCTCAATGTAACGCCGAGAGTCTTCTGCAATTTGTGGAAATAGTTTCAGGACACTGGATTCGTATCAAGAAGATCTGGAATAGGTCGAATAATAATGTTTCGTTATTTCAGTTCTAAGTAATTGCAAATGCGGAGTTTCTATCCCTCCTCGAAAAATCTATAACCTTTTCTATACGATTGGCTACAATAAACATTTGTGTAGAAAATTTCTTTCCCTTCTATGCTCACTATCAAAAATTTAAAGATATCCTTATTGAAATGTGTAGGGATTTATCTTTGTTTTAAATAACCAGTTAAATTTAATTTCAAGTTACTTTCCTATAAGCCTTCGTTCCCCTAATTGTCAGTGCCAGAAAATTTAAATTTTGGTAGCGCGCGTAAGGAATGCAAATTCTACCAGTGGTAGGAAAAATTTAACTATCGACGTTCCAGTGGGGAAAGTTAGACAGAGTCTGGGAAATCTCTGTGAGTGGTTGTACGCAAGCTTCCGTTTCGCTTAGCAGTTATTACAGGCTAGACGCGGCTTAATAGCGATTATCTTGCTGCCACTAGACTCATCTACGCGCTGTAGGATACAGGACTGTATGAGGCCTGTAGTTTATTTCCACTACTTGTTAATATCTTGAATTCTTGAGTTTTGTTTCTACTGTTTCAGTTACCGCCCATGCAAAGGCGTAGCATGTTAGCGTCAAGTTGACGCATTGTAAATAATTCAAAGAATTTAATAAAGAAAAGTTTTAACTCTTCTTCGGTGCAATCACTATTTCTTCAGATTCTACACAACTGGTAGACTGTAGAACCTTACAAATGTTTAAATCATGAATTGCGTGTAACTCTTTTGGTCGTAGATTCAGATATAAAAAAATTGGGCTCGCAGAAATAAATCCAAGTATCTCACTAAAACGTGGAAATAATATTTGTATTGTGGTGTAACGGACGAAACCGCTACGCAAAACCTCGGTTTTGATACAGGTTCAAATGAACTTCTAATGCAAGTTCTAACAACAGCATGAATTTTAATAAGCTAAAAACATTAACATTCTCAGTGCATGACAATATAGGACTTTGGTACATTCAGTCCCGTTAATTCAGATATTTGTTAACCGGAAAATATACTATCGCTATTAACATTACACGAGGAATGATAGTTCTAGCGGGCCAGCATGCCCATCGCTCCAGCAGGAGATCTTCCTCGCTCTTCTCAGGAAAAAATACACACCCTTTCGCTGCTCCTTCTTACTGCCTCGTTACCTACGCTGAACTCCTCTGTGGAAGATTCCTTCCCCCATAATAAAGGTGTCCACATCCTGGTCCTGATGAAAACACTTCTTTATTTCTTCGTCCCATGGAGTGCCCTTCGAGGCTTCAATCGGAATCGGTAACAAAGGCACCTCGTTGCAACAGAATTTCATCTGTGATTTGTAAGAGGTGCCAATATCCGTAAGCCTTTCATCCTAGATGTTCCTGTTTCTCACAACTCCTCCCCTCATAGAAGAATTTTCCTAGACTATGAAAGGGAAAATTCTAAGTGCATTTCATCGCTTCCAGAATAAAAGTGGTAACCATTTAAGTGATAAAAGAGAAGCCAGTTATTATAACCTGCACTTATTTCTAGATAACATCACCTTGAGACAGATAAAAGCAAAAATACAACAAAAAGATTTGAACTACTGCCATTGTGTGCCTTACACAAAGAACCTTTCTCAGTTTTGGACTAAGAATTCTTAGTTTCACAAAATGCTAATACTCAAGATAAAAACATTTGATTCTAACACTTTCGAAAAAGAAATACACGATGCGAATAATTTTAAACCTAAAAAATATGCCAAAACACTACAAAAACATTTTACAACAATTGTCATTTTGCTTGATTCGACCTTTGTTGGGCCAGCAAAAAGATAATACCAGCCTCTTCCTCAATATTCTCCCCGGCCTCCTTTATCATCACAACCTCATGATGATAAGGTTCTATGATGATAAGGTTCTATGATGACAAGGTTCAATCAAATCCACATGAAAAATGGTATCACTCTTACCCGGAATCTCTGCGGCATAGTTGTTTTCTAAAATTATACTAGTTACTTTCCAATCTTTCCCGTATTCCAAACGCAAAGCCTTCAGTACCCTTTTCAAAGTGGAATGCAATCTGTCAACATAATTGCTTTGAGGATGACATATCGAAAAATGATACACTTTAATCACGAACTTACTAAAAAATTCAGATGTAAGTTCACTAGTAAGCGATCTACCCAAATCACACTGAATCTCCTTTGGGTAACCTGATCTAGAAGATATTTGTATTAAGATTGAATTACGCTAGAGCTTAGTAGAAAATATTTGTATTGAGGCTTGAATTACAGTTTTAGAGCTTAAATTCTGCATAGGAATGCCATCTGGATATTTGGAAGCAACACAAATTGACGTCATTAAGTATGTGTTTTCACGTGAACTAGTGATCAGAGGCCTACTGCGTCAATATTTAATCTGCTATACACTTATGATATAACTGGCACAATCTTCATTGGGGCTTTGTTTTTATCCCTGCTGAGAAATATCGCACGTCCTCACAAATTCTTCAATTCCCTGATAACAATTAGGCCAGAATTAGTCTGTCAAAACTTTGTCCTTGTCTTTTATTACCCCTAAATGACATCGTGGCATAACGTCAAGGTTGGATCTATGCCTGTTTAGTGATGAATGAAGATTTAGTGCAAAGAGCTGAAGATTAGTGCATGTGTCTTCACCTGGAGAGATCCTGGAGAGGTTATCGTCCCTCGAACATAAAGGTACTCGACCAGTTTGGCGGAGGGGAATTTTTTTGGGCAGGTATTCACATGTTAAACTGCTGCATGTCTTTGATGGAGAAGCTGTGACTGTACAGTGTTATAGAAATGAAATATTTAGGCTGCTGTTGGAGAAGATTTTATGGATGACAACGAGATACGCTGAGTTCTCTAGCTCTACTATTTTCTGGATAAAAAGGGTATTCACCGTATAATGCTACCAATGACTTTTTTTTAACAAAGAAAAGTACAAGAAGGCTATCTATTTAAAGAGAAAGATGTTTTCGTGGAATAATTTCTACGACAAACTGGTTCGTGCTTATGTTAGACAAGAGCAACCAAGGAAACCAATTATGAAGCCAATACGTTCGGCCAGATTGATAACCAAGGCGAAATACCTGTATTCAACGGTCTTAACTGTTCGGCAACTCGTGGGCCGTCGCCAATGAATTTGTCGAGTTTGAAAATGTGTGTTTGTAATTTGGATGGTTAAATAAGTTAACCATTATAGACATATCTATGAGATGTCCAAAATGAATTTCGCTATGAAACTTATATGCGAACTACCTGAACTAAAAGAGCATAAAAGGTGTGATTTATACATTTAGACTTATAAGGTATTTCTCTCGTCTTCTTAGCATGCCTTCGTGATATAGTGGTCTGCCCTTTTGACGCGTATTAGAGAGGTCAGTGAGGGTATTGTTCGAGTCCCGACGACGGTATTGTTCATTTCAGAGATGAGAAATGAACAATACCTAAACAAACTGGTGGATGATGATGCTCCACCACCAGGATTTAGCAATTGCGTTCCCTAGTCCCTAATCGCCTTTTAAAAGGGGGAGTATATAAGGTATTTTCCCGCCTTCTTAGCATGTTTTCGTGATGTAGTGGTCTGCACCCTCGACGCGTATTCGAGAGGTCCGTGGTTCGAGTCCCAGCTAGGGCATTGAGTATATTTCACATCTCCTGCTTCCAAAAAAGCCTGATGACGCTAGAAACTATATATAAATATATTATACACCAGATTTGTTAACTACTGTGTATTTTTAGTTTGTTAAATTACAACGTGATATAATTACGAAATTAATTTTTTTGCTGGATGCTTTGTAAAGTAATGATGGTTTACAATAATATTACAAACATGTTTGCAATGGTTTATTTCAATTTATAAAGCCTATATTATTGTGTACAAGATAATGTAGCATAGGAAATAGGATTATAGGATTGGATTGAAAAAGAGTGAGAAGAAAAGCTGTTTTATAGTATGTGAAGCATAAACATACATATAAAGTCCTTAAGATTGCGCAAATGTTATGTTGTGAGAACCGCAATGTACAAAATATCGTTTCTCAGGCCGGCAAATGTTAGGCACATGTAATTTGGATTGGATACTCATAAGTATTTAGAATTACGGATTTATGGGCAGCGTCACACATGGTTTTTACGCTAAGCAATATTTCAAACGGGAAAATTTCTTAAATAACAGCAGGCGTTATAATCACTGCGGTAAGGAAAACGAAATTATATTATACTTACGTCTTTTGACAAACTGAAAAATCAAACAAATTACTGTTAGTCGACGAAAGTATTCAAGTTATCTTTATACGTATATGTTACGGTGAAAGACCGAAACCGGGGAGTGTCGACATTCTCTGGATACCAAATACATTGGTGAAAGATCGATTATATTCTCTTACATTCGAATCATCATTTTTGCATGTCGACTGGAGGTTAGAACTAGAAGCCGAGAAGAAATAAATGTTTCGCGACTAAATGCGAAAGCAAGGGGGCAAGGGTAAAGCCAGAGATTGTAGTGCAGTTGAAAGCCATTTGAAACTCTAGTGCAAATGAATATTCCATAGCAGTTTAAATTGTTGAAATAAATAACAATGTATAATTTCAATCACATAATTAATAAGTTTATTATTGGAGTTATTTTCTTTTCTCATTTATAATGAATGTACTAATCGTTTTAAGTTCAACTGCTTATTTGCATGTGCTTTTATTTAAGACTTTTCTCCTATTTTGACATACATCATAAACTGTTTTAACAATAGAACATGATTTAAAAATGTAACAAAAATATTTTTATTCAACTTTCACCATCAGTACATGGTGAATGTCGATATTTGCCTGTGTAATTGGGAAATAAGGATATCTAGCAAATATTTCGGACATGCACCAAGCGACTATTGATATTCACCGGAGAATGTCGACATTCTCCAGATTTCTATCTCCTCATGGTAACATACACACTAATAAGAATATACGAATTTGTTGAAATTAAGGATAGGAATTAAGGATATGTGCACTTTTTAATAATGTTTGATCCAAAGAAAATAATCAAAGGAATTGGTAAAAGAGACCGACGAGCATTTCGTGATTTCTAAGAATATTTTTTCCAACAGGTTTTGTAAATTTTGATAGAAATGTTAACAATTGACTTTATTTGATTTATTTTATCTAGTCTAGTTTGTTTTCCTATTTATGCATTTTCCCATTGACAGATTAAAGAAAGATTAAACACGAGAGTCTGACGACCCTGGAAGGAAGCTCAAAACGGCTAAAGGCAAAACAATAGAGTTGGACTTTAGAATACACGAGAAAGCTCGGAGTGTTTCTTCTGCAAATATATTTTATCTGTTTACTTGCAGTTCCTTGTAATTGCAAAGAAGACTTTAAATTCTGTTGGGGTAAGTCTAATTTGAAATAAATAAGTTTTTATGAAGGTTGAATTTAATTGACAGTCAAAGGAACTCACTTGACTATTCCATTTAAGTTTGACTGTAGCATATTATTGTAAATAATTATATCAAATTTGCTCGCTGCGTTTATAAAAGGAAAACTACAACCATACCCCAGCTGATTTAATATTTCAAGTTGTTAAGCATATAAGAAGAAATTAAACAAGTTTTGCTCATCTAAGGAATGATTATCCAAAATAATCAACAACAATAAACGTATTTATTCGTATTTGTGCTGATAGTTTTGAATAGTAACAAGGCCTAATGACAAAACAGCTCGAAGCAAATACTGTGATCCAAAAGGGCTGAAAAAATTCAACGCGTCTTCTTTAAGGGAAGTGAAACGAATAAAAATACTTTCCCTTTATTTTTATGAAATAACTAATACATTAATAAATATATACCATGTCCACGAAAGTCCTATTATGGACTGATTTTCCAACCGTAGCACGTAGAGATATATTTTCACCTACAAAAATGTTTCAAATAAAGAAAATATTCACGCCATGGAATTTTTTAATTGAAATATTCAGTTTCATGAAAATTACGAAACCTAATTTTTTTACATGCCTCGTTTCGGTTTGTATAGTTATTTAAAGGTGAAGCTTATGTTTATTTCAAAAAACAAAATACAAATACTCCAGTACAGTAAAATACTCCAGAACGAAACAAATGGATCGAGATATTTAATTTTAAAATGTGTGATCATGTTCAGGGATTATCCTTAAATTGCAGAGCGAAACATTGAATTTGTACGGAAATGTAATGAAACAATCACGCGTTCAAATAAAGCCAGTAGACTTTATTAGAACGCGTAATGATGGCGTATAAGCATTGATAGCATAGAACGAGAAACTCCTGCATTTCGCAGATGTTGATCCGATATGAGCAGAAGACTGGGCAGCCGAGGCACAATAAATATTCAGCTTTATTTTAAAAACATGTTGCGGCCAGAAACAATTTGGCACACTACTTGTGCCTATATCAAAATGATTGCATTTTTAATAGCTTTGCAGTAAGAAGCGAGCAACAGGCAGCCGTCCAGCTGGGCCGAAGTGCAGAAAGCAAGCGCCGTTGTGTTCAGCATAAAATCTTATTTCAGAATAAGTTAGTTCTGATTCTCAATGCATTTGAGTGGATAATTAATAGTGCTGTGCTGTAAAATTATCATTGGCTGTTTGAGTTTTAGTTCCATTTACATCATCAATGTTACGTAAGAATCATATGACAGGGATTGGTCTGCAGAACTAAAGTTTTTTTTTTTTTTTTTGAATAAAGAGGGAAAATAAGTTAACATTAAGCGTTAAGGGGCTGTTGCTAATTAAAACTATAAATTGATTTTTACATACTTTTTCATCTTAGTTCTTATTTTTGTTTGTGTTTTAATCTTTATTATATTCTTTAATTTAGCACTTTATTAACGATTCCAGTTGAATTATTTTCAATTTCAATTTTTAAATTCCCCAATAGTACACATTTACTACCTAATTTCATTTCACATTTCAGAGGAAATAATATTTTATTTACTTATTCTGTATTTTACATATAAGTATTAAAAATGGTACCTTTTTCCACAGAATACTACAAAATACCTGCTTCAGAAAACAGTAGCGGATTTCAGTGTTAGCAGTTAACGAACTCTTAACACTTTTTGCATAAATTAAAAAGGGAAGTACTTCTTGTTTAAAGTTTCTTCCTCGTGATTGTTAGATTAATAATACTGTAATAAAACTGCATGAGACTATTAATATATTTTTAACATTCGTAAACTTATAAATTAATTATGCGAAAATTCTTTCGGCTCATGTAACAAATCATTTATTAAAAATGTAAGGTACATTTTAATTTCATAACAGTTATTTTAATTTGGAAAACCTTTCCTATCAGTTCTTGTTTCCACTTACAACTCCCTCTCAGAATGAGTTTTTAGAATCGCGTTGAATGCAAATGAGTTAGAAGAAGTATTTAAGGAGGGTTCAGCTAACTTCAAGTGTGAGAGAGAGAGAGTGCTAAGAATCCTTAGTAAAGAGTGCTTGCCTTCTGGCTGAGTCTTTCTCGAAGCTGTTACGCTCGGCTATTATTGTTACGTGCCTTTTGATATTCGCCTGCTAGTTTGAATTAAAGGCCAACTACATTAAATAATTGTGTTTAGCTTCGGCTAAGTCTTGTCTAGTTAGTTATAGTTTAGTTTCTTATTCTTTATTCTGAGTTAAGGCTCGAGTAGGGGCTTTGTTGTAAGCCCAAGAAAGGAGCCGACTATTATTCTTATTTTTGTAAAAAAAATGGTATTTTAACCCTTCTTGAGTTTACGTTTTAGTTGTTTGAAATCAGCGATAAGTTGCTACGCAGTTCACTAGTTTCTATGACGTTCATCTTAGACAAAAAGAGTGAAGAACCCTACAAAGAATATTACTCCAGTACATCAGAGAGGAACTTCGGTAAAGAGTTTTAAAAGGGAAGAAAATTAACCTTGAGTTTTTTAAATTTATTTTGTTTGAAGAAAAGCTGAAAAAAGAGAGCAAAAATGTCAATATCTGATATTAAACATCTCGATTAGTTTTACAATAATAAAAGGCCTTTTATTTTATTATTTATAATAACGGTACACATTTACTAAATTTGACTATAAAAACAGGAAGAACATATAAAATGTTAGATTACGTAATTTTTATAAAATTAATTTTTTTAACTAAAAAAAGGGCAATATCATTTGAAACATTTTTGAAAGTAAAAGCATATATAAACTATCAACGACTGCAAAACTAAAGCCAGTTTCTATGAACAGGGTATAGTGAGTAAAGAATGCATGTTAATTAAACGAAATAAAACCAAAATTTTTATGAACCTTTATATTACATGATGAATTTTTTTCAGTATACTTATTATGTAAAGTGCATTACTTGAAAAACTATTGTGGGGTTAAAGACATTCTGACACATGGTGAGAACAGAGAATTTTGAAAAAAATATTTAAAACCACTCAGTTAAATCATTAGTTTGTTTCTTATCGATAATTTTTCTCGTTACTCAGAGATTAGACTGTAAACTTAATTTAGTGTTTGAAGCAATATTTAAAAAAAAAAGAGAATAATCAGAAGTAAAACAAATCAATTTGATGTAACTTTATCATATTACCAAAACTAATTTAATTTTCAATTATTCATATTCTATTTCAACTGCCTGTGGTTATAGAAAGCGAGAATAATATTATATACTAGCCTTCGTCTGGCTTTTAAGTGTACCGGAAAAATGCCTAAAGAGAACACCATTAAATTTGAAAACTGCACAGAATTTTACTCTGCAGAACAATTTTATCGAAAAAGAAACAAACAACAACGGGAAAAAAAATTCAGTTAAAAATGCATTACATATAAAAAGCATACAATAAAAAGCAATATCCCTTAATACAAATATTACTTATCCTAATAAATAAATTAACCAACTTCCCTTTGCAAAATCTTAAGAACTCAAATGGTGTAATCAGATTAAGAACTTAACAGATTAAAAATTATCACGCAAAACTTTTTTATAATGAAAATTATATAGAATTAAATCATAATATTACAATGAAATAAGCAATATCCCTTGATACAAATGTTAATTATCCTAATAAAGTAATTAAACAATTTCGGTTGCAAAAAGAATAAACTTTTTAATTTCTTAAACTTTTCAGTCTCTTAAAAACAGTAACATAAGAAATACGATAAAAAATTGTTGCCAAACCGAAATTTTTAAAAGAATGAAACTATTCAAAATGATGCAATTTCATCAAAAATCTATCAACAACAATAAGAAAGGAAAATTGTTGCCAAAACTACATTTTAAAATATCTGAGATGTGAGAAGTGTATTCGGAAGCTTCATTTAAAAAATTTAAAAAAAATACAGAATTTTATTATTTTTCCAAAATTCGGTTTTTAAAAGGAGTCGAAAGGATTAAAGTTCATCGTGTCCAAAAATCAAAGGAAAATAAACGGCCCATTTTTAAAAATAAGTTTTTTTAAAAAAAATTCCGCCGAAAAGGTGTTAAGCTCACCTTCCTAAATAAATTCGTATTTAATCTATTTATTGAAATACGAAATTTATTTTAAGTTCGTAAAATAGCTAAGTGTCTACGCTTCACGACGATGTAAAAATGAAATGTATAGAGTGAAATCTCGCTTTCCTGTAGCCGCAAAATTCCGCTTCTGTTTTTTGAAAAAATCTTATGTTTTAATTTCTAAAGCTATAATTTATTAAAATTAGTTTTCGGTGTTTAAAATAATAATTTAAATTCAAATAAATTTCAGTTCAGACTGATAATTTCTGAGAGAAATTCAATTCCTTTCGTCCATATTTTCACGAATTCATAAAACCTAATATTAATTGTGACAGCGTGTGAAAGAAATTTGTATCCACTTATTATTATTGATTAAATTTAAAGAACTTTGCAGTAAAAGAAGTGGTTCGAAAAAATAAAGTAAAAATAACCTCAGGTTAGATTTGCTTTCGCTTGTCTGTTACAATAGATGTTTAAAAATTGATCTAGGCTTAATATTAATCTTTACAATTTAAAAATTCTAGTGTAAGCAAGCAACGATCATCATTAGTTTTTTTTTATATACTGGTCGACCCAAAAGTAAGTTAACATTTGAAAATTCAATAATTTATGGAAGAGGTAAACGTTACAGGTAAAAATTCACACATATTTTAGCGTAATTTAATGCAATGCTAAAATTTTTTCGAAAGATTCAATTAAAAAATATATTAAAAAGACAAAAAATCAGAAAGGTGTTCAGATTTTATATTACGCCCAAAGGGGCGTTTTTTTAATGTTTTATAATTTGTGCGTTACCTTTATTTATTAAATATCATGTTCTTCTCACTTAAGCCATAAAATTCAGTTCAAGAGCAATATCGCAGAATAATTTTTAATTGAGCATATCTTCAGAATTTACCATACACAGTCCCACGCGTTTGAGATAAAAATGTTTTTTCTGTACAACGTTGCCATTGCTCGCTTTGAAATCCTTGAGTATGTTAATCAAAAATTCGTTAAAGTTTTTTGTAACGGGTGCAAAGGGCACTGGTATGTTACAGTATCGCATCATTTCTAGTCTGGTTGATAAACACCTGCTGGAAGGTCGACTTTTATGCAGGATGGCGCTCCATCCCATATTGCTACGCATGTGAAATATCTCTTGCACACATCGTTTGGTGAGGATAGCGTGCTAAGCCGACACCACCGAGACTAAGAAGGCCGTATCACTCCCCTCGCTACGTCATCTTACGTCACGATGAGGAGACCTCTAGCGACTCGTAGCCTTGACCTTTGACTGATATATTCACCAGCTCTCGGTAGTCTTGGTGCGACCGTTCGCCGTTGCTGTTTTTTTGTATCTCTTGTAGAAAACGTTTTTCTCTTCCTTTTGTTTTACGTTTTGGATTAAACTACACATCATGCCGGCTAGATGTTGCGTCCCTGGATGCAAAGGAAACTACAAAGGACAGCCCAAAGTGTCAGTTTTTCGTTTCCCGAGGGATCCAGATCTCCGAAAGCAATGGATAATGGCGATCCATCGAAAAAACTTCCAGCCTACGAAAGCTTCTAGGGTAAGAAACATATGTTTTCTTGATTACTGTCTATCATACTAAATATCAATCTGCTCATTATATATTTTAATGTATTCCATATCATTCACTATGTATTTTATCGTTGACTGTATTTATGCAACTGAATTTTTTGGTCTAGGTAAGAAATATTTTCAAAAGAATTAAGACAACAAAAAATTTAGCTATATATTTTTGTATGCAAAATGTCAGATGATTTGAAAATTTCAGTTGTCACCTTTCACAACTGAATAATAAAATATATTTTGATGAACATAAATTTGTAATGAAAAAATTTATGATTACCCTAGTTATAATTCAAATCTTTTTACGAATCGTTAATTTTAGAAAATGTTAATTAAATCGTTAAATAATTTAAGTATTGTAACTAACAAATATTTAGAACATGCCATAGCAATCTAGAGTGATATTGACATAAGAGGACTCTGATATTAATTATAATATATATTAAAAATGTAGCATTTTAGGCCCAAAATAATTTAAAACTTAGTTCACATAAAAACTGAAAATTGATGTCTGTTCTCAAATTCAGTAATAGTTAAAAGAGACCAATTGTAAAACATTATGAAGTACATTAGTCAAAACTGTATTTATAATTTAAAAAATGTAAACAAAAGAAGAAAATTTCCATTAAATATATTCTTGAACTATAATCATAAATATTTTAAAAGTATATGTTCACCAAAATTTAGCTTCGAATTTAAGCTAATAAAGAATCTGGCAAAACGATTAAATTTTAAAATAAACATATTTTGTTTTCTTATTATAAGAAGTAATTTTTTGAACTTACTGAATAATGAAAATTCTTGATTTTGAATTACGCTAACATTTTTTACTTAAATACACTTATTGCAACATTTTAGAAAGGTTAAATTTTTTTTTTCCCTTATAGAATTTTTCTGAGGATTCTAATTGTTTCTTTTATTTCATTAGGTCTGTGAGCTTCATTTTGCTGCATGTGACATCGAAAGAGTTTCGGAAATCTACGATGAAAGAACCGGCAGAAAAGTGACAGCAGTTTTACAGCATCCTCGTCTAGCATGCAATGCTGTTCCTACAAAACTTCCTAATTGTGCGGTTTATTTGTCGAAACACTGTAAGAAAAGAGAAAGTTTTGATTGCAAGAAAGAAAGATTGGAAAACAAGGCTTTAGAAACTGCAATTACTGAAAGCATAAAATCCAAAGAAGACTATGACAAAAAAATGACATTTACTAGTCTTTCTGAGCTCTGTGAAAAGTTGTGCTTAATTAGTTTGCCAGAACAGTGGTCCATCATTCAGAAATCAGATATTATCATCTTTGCTTTGATAACTTTACGAACCGCACCATGTATTGTAGCATCAGTAGTGGTGACTGAAGGGCTTGATTTAAATATTTACATTGAAGGCATTCAAGCAACAAAGTTAGGAAATAATGTCATACCTAAAAACATAAGTAACTGTAATGATGTTACAGCAATTATTGAGAAAACAAATGCTGTTTGTTGTAATCTTTGTCATGAAAACGATTCAAAACTACATATGGTACAAACGTTGCTAGACGATATATTAGAAACTAATTCAGGTGTTGATAACTTGCATATGATACAGTTCATAAATGACCAAATAGGTCTTTTAATGCAGAAAAAAGAACGGAGGCATTACAGTACGGATGTCTTAATCTTTTGTTCACTGCTTTATTCAGTATCTCCTCATGGATATCGTTTCATAATGTCTTCAGGAAACATGATCTTGCCGCATCCAAGTACCCTGCGGAGATTATGTTCTTCCTTTCAACTAAACCCCAAAATGGAACAGCATGATAGTAAATTTTTGTCATATATTGAGTCTAAGTTCCCATTATTACACCAAAATGACTCATGTGTTGCACTTTTGATGGATGAAATACATATCAAGCCCTTTTTTGAATTCAAAGGAGGAAATATATATGGTTCATCGCATGACAGTGTCCACGCAGCTGCCACAGCATATGTATTTATGATTCAGAGTTTTCTGTCATCTTATAAAGATGTTGTTCATATTTTACCTATTGCAAAAATAACAGCTGCAGAACTGTTTCTGTGCCTAAAAAAATAATTCTCAAGCTGGAGGAAATTGGTTTTATGGTGATCACAGTAGTAAGTGATAGCAATTCTATTAATTCAAAAGCAATTTCTTATTTTGCCAGTCCACCTAAAATATCTATAGTTTATAAACATCCTGCCAATATATTGAGACCGTTATTTTTTGCTATTGATAGTGTTCACATCTTAAAGTGTATCCGAAACAACTGGCTCAACCAGAAAAAAACTTCGCAGTGTTTTCATTTTCCAGACTTTAATGCTTGTTTCGAATCAGATTCAAATGAACTCGTTCTTATGGAAAATATGCAAATGCTAACAGCATCTTTTTCTGCTTTAAAACAAATGCATCAGCTAGAAAGTTGTGAACCATTACTCAAATATAGTTATGGTTTGACTTTAAAAGCTCTCAATCCCTCAAATTTAGAGCGCTAAAATGTAGCTTTAGCTTTAAAAATATTTAACAAGTTTGTTTCTGAAGGACTTTGGGAATCGGGACAGAAGTATGATATTCCATACTATTCCTCAACTGCAGATTTTATAGAAATAATAAGCAC